>VDFB02367634.1:0-27461 GCA_007258455.2 Sequoia sempervirens
ATTGACTATATAAACAAATATATGATCTAATTATTTCAATACATTGAATCCAAAACTAAAGGATATGAATTACCCAAAACAACAAAGAAAGTTTCCCATGGGGTCTCCAATTCCTTGCTAATGGTTGTTGTATTTAAATGGTAAAGATCCTTACGCCCAGGAAAAGACAAGTTGAAACAAACGATGTACGGAAAATGTCTTAATGATGGTGAACATATAATCTAAAATATAAAAAAAAGAGTTCAAGTATTTCTATTAAGATGGAGATTTCAAATTTAGAATATAGTTAAAATGCCATCTTGCATTTCATTGAAGGCTAAAAATTTATGATTTATATAAGCACATAATCCTCCTTGCTATAATATTTGGCTGGTTATCACCAAACATATGATTTCATATGAATTCCTTCTTCATTTAATTCACCACATTTAGCATATCATCCAATTTCCTTTCCCTACAAAATCCATCCAGAAGAGTATTATATGTCACCACCGTAAGGCTAATGTCAAAACTGATCATATCATTCAAAAATATTTGAGCAGAACCAAACTTCCCCTTTAGACAAAATCCCCTAATAATAATATTAAAAGTAAACACAATAGGCTTCAAACCATCCTCCCATATCTTATTATAATACCTCTTGGCCATGTTAGTCCTACCACTTCTAATCAAAGCAAAGAAAAAAATATTATATGTCAAAATAGTAGGCGTTACACCCATTTCCCTCATTGTCTTAAATATCTTAATAGACTCCACCACAATCCCACTCTTTCCATAGGACTTAATCAGGCTATTGAAAACACCATCTTTCCATTGGACCCCTTTATTAGGCATTTGAAATAGGAGGTTCTTGGCAGCATAGATTTTTTTTATCCCTGCCAAAGATTTCAAGCATCTTAAAATATGTCCAACTATCATGTTTGAACCTATTTCTCTCAACCCATCTAAAGAAACAAATGACAAGTTTTAATGTTTTCACCTTACCTAGAATACCCATGACTATTTTATGGATTAAATTAGGGGCTACCTTCCACATTTTTATTTGTAACTTAGGGCTCCAGGGGCCACTATGCATGATTTTGCAAATATTTTGAATTGGGCTTTCAAGAACTTTGGGGCTTGACTCTTTTGATACATTTGGGATTGCTGGTAATGTCCTTATCCATTTTCATTTCCTTGCATTCCTCTTTTACTAATCTATTAGTTGGACTCACTTGGATATCTAAGACATCCACATGAATTTCAGAGAGACCTGTTTCAACTTTTGAGACTTTTGCATCTTCTGTTGATTGCAATAGGATATGAGTAACTCCAATTGCCTCATTGGTATTGAGTTTTGTTGATATGGAACATAATATGTATATGTGTGGGGTTTGAATCCTATGAAACCCACCGAGCATTCTTGTAGTTAACACGTGGGTAAGCAATGCTCCGAGGTGGTGTTTGGCAGAGGTAGTCATTTTGGTTGGGGAGTTTAGAAGTAGTTTGAGGGAAAGAAAGTGGGATAGTATATTCAATCATGGTTTTGGATTGACAACCATGAAAATGAAAATGTTCATAAAAAATGATGTTAAGATTCAACCAAGAGGGGTAGAGAATGATTTTTTTTAATGGGTTTGGGTTTTATTTTGAAAGATAATAACCTCCAAAAAATATGGCCAAGCTTGTGTTCACTAATCCAACCCTTTCCCCTACAAAATACACTAGTTATTCATTGACAAGGACAAAGAGACAAAGAAGCATCTATTCCAAATGCTATTATGCTCTGAATCAATTGTAGTACTAATAGTATTCTTTGAAGCAACAACAATGTTTGCAACCACCATTTTATTGGTATCGAAACCTGAATCCTTCTCAGACACATTCATTGTTGCTTAGCTTTCTATCTCCCACAGTCCATTGTGCAAATAATTGACTACCAATGAGATTGGGTATTCAATAGAAGAATAAAACACACCATGTAAGTTGTATAGATCAATAATATGATCAATTCCTAAGTTCTTGGTTTTTACACCCTCAAGCTCATATTTGTGATTTCCCTTCATATTGATTACCATCCAATGAAAATTTCAAAGATCCTTTGAATGATTTGTTGGACAAACGACTAATAAAGATTTAGAACTTTCTGTGAACTTTCCTTTTGTGCTCAATTTAAAGAAATTGAAACCGCTAAAACCTTTGTTGTGTAGAAAGTAAAAAAAACTTCCAAGGCCACTAAAATCCATTTGGGAAATCCAAGGAACTAAAATAGAGCAAATATCATGACTAATAAAATCTTTCAATATGTTAAAATTTACATTTTTGAAAATCATGGCTATTGTTATAGGAAAGAAATTGAACTTTTAATCTAGAAAGAGTATTAGAAAAGAAAGAAAAAATATTACCATGGTGTCCTAAAATATATAGATGCATGCCTATCCTTGGGCTTCTCCATTTTTTTCAAGCATAAAATCTTCATATACCCATGACAATGACAACTACTAGCGATGTAATTCCTGGTGAAAGACCTCCTGAGGAAGGCATCAATGAAGCCCAAAATTTTGGCATGTATACGTGTGAGCGCCCCACTTGCCGTCAAATGCTTGTGTTCACTCATCCAATCCTTCCCTCCATGCAAAACACACTAGTTATTCATTAACGAGGACAAAGAGGAAAAGGGTACAACTTATCACTAGGGCTCTAAACAATACAGTGGAGGGGGCCTCTTCACCTATCATGACATTGTATGATGTACTATCTGTATCTCAAAGCTTGGAATTAGATGAATCGAAGAAAACCCATGGAGAGAAAGTGAGATTTTACCACCTAGGTGTTTTCCCACTTATTCAATGAGAGGAATCCTGCAAGATGTTCCTTCAAGTATAGCTTGAGCCTACAAGAATCTGTCTGGTCCCATTGTCGATGATTTCAACCTAAATTTTAATCCCCAAATAATGTCATTGAAGAAGAGGAATCTTAGTGTGAGGGATTGTGCAAAGCAATGCATATGACGTACCTAGAATGTCAAGCCAACCAAAGAGGAGTAAAACTATTAATTCATCATTCATCATAGAGATTTCAACTAGAGTCTTGAAATCCTCATCTACCCAGAAGATATTACCATATTAAAAGATAAAACTAGGTGGACAAGTGATTGACGAAAAAACAAGCATCCAGGATCACTATGATCGTATTTCTACCTTCTTGAAAAGGGAGAACCATTGATTTAAACTATTAGCTTGCTCTTCTTCACATTGGATAGGCCTTTGGCATAAATAAACTAGCAATTACACCTTCGTGTGCAATGGGTATGCCAAAGACATATTAGTTATTGTAGTTTTAAAATTGCTTATTTTTATTTGGGAAAAGTGATTGAGATATTTAAGCAACAATTCCTTTTCTTGAATTGGAAGAAAGGTAAGTAGGTATGAATTTCTCAAAATCGAGAAAGCAATAATGGTATGAAGTTTCAATTGTAAAATGATAAAATATTCCATAATTCTATTGAATAATCATAGTCATGTGGATGTCAACAAAAAAAATCTTCAAAATGAGAAAGTACTGTTTAAAAATTCAATTGTTAAATGTTAAAATATTTCATAATTGTATTCAATAATCATAATCATGGATGTGAACAGAAAGAAGCATCAACTAACTTTTCACTTCTATAGGAGGCATAAAGGCTTGTTAAATAATAAACTTAACTCTTCATGAAAAAAGGTAAAACCAAAAATGTTCTTTATGTAAACTCATAATGCAGCCAATTGTTTTTGAAATATTGCATGTTAACAGGTGGACGATGTCATACATGTATGAAAGAAAGAAATTTCATACAACTGAATTTTGAAAGATAAAAAATGCAACAAGAATATCAAGAATGATTCAAGAGAAAAAAAATGTAGCAAATGATTTTTGAAAGATAGCATTACTCATAAAAGAATATGACATATTGATTATTGATATTAGACATCTAGAGAAATAGCATACTATTTAAAGCACCTAAAACCATCAATATACTCTCTTTAAAGAATAGGGTATGTGTAGGATCATGATGGGCCAAAAAGTGACAATATGATGGGTATGTGGCTGACAACTTTTTTTTTACCCAAAATTGATGAAACAAAAAGGGTTTTTAAAGGAGATTCTCAACTTTCTACCAATATAAATTATGCTTTACTTTGAATTTAATAAGTAATTATTATTCATTTTCTATTCGAATTACAACTAAAGTCCTAATTGATAGGCTGATTCAAAAACATCTATAGCTTTCAAATGGTATCACATTTTTTGAATCCAAAACATATGTCACATTCTATGCTTCATATACCATAGGATTAAAAAATGAAAAAATGAATTTCATGAAGTTATGACCAAGTTAGGTGGTTAGAAATACAAGTTTTTATATTTTTTAAAAGTTGTAATAAAAAATTCATAATTAATTATTTACTTGGAAAAAATTACAAAAAAATATGCATCACAATGGACGAGTCCTCTACTTATATCTAAAATACTTATAAAAAAATATTATCATTTTATTCGTCGGGTGGTCAGACTTACCTACTACTATTTTTTCCCTGAAATTTAAGTACTACTGCATTGAAATTTCAAATTTTCACCAAATAGATTTTTTTTTTCTTTAAACAAACCTAGTAGTTTAAACTACATTCAATTTGCTATAGATTCTATTCTTACTTAGTTTTGAAATAATATAGATAACTTATTCAAATTTTTACATCAAGTTTCCTAACTTTGATTTTTCTAAATTTTTTGCCACTTAAGGGCCTATTTTTTCCATGATGATCCTGCACATATCCAACAGTGTAAGTAGGATAGGACAGATGACACTCATCTGATGACTGCACATGAACCTTTTGACAAAACCCATGTATGTTGTGGGGAGGTAGAGCAAGCACATGATTTATTCAAGAAAATGTCTTAGAGAGTTTATTATACAAGGAAATAAATTATTAAGCATTGAAAATATTTACTCACATTAGTGAAAGTTAAGTAATTTCTGTAGAATTATTTAATGAAAAAAGACAGTGTATATTCTCATATGTACATTCATTTTTGAAATGGAAAAAAGTCTTTTACAATGAGAAATAGGTAGAATAAATAGACAAAGTGATTTAGATTTAATAATAAAGAATCAACATAAATTGAAATAGAACTAGTATAGTAGAAGCAAGCAATGAAGCAACCACAAAAAAATAAAGACGTGTTCACAAGAAACATGCTGTAGAAAACCCGATATCAGGAGAACTTTGAAGAAAGTAAGACTATGCTTCCTCATCTCCACCTTTAACACCTTGAAATCCTTGTGCTCATGTTTTGGCTGTAAAAAAATTGTTGATTTCTCCATAAACTAGCTCAATTCCGAATACATGTACCTACAAAACCATGAAAACTAGAAAAATGCAATATCTGAGCAAGGTTTTGAATCATTAAAAGTATGTTGTAACAAGCTTGCATATTATTGAATGTATGAAGTGTATTTCAAATTTTGAACAAATATAAACAAAAAAACAAAATATTTCTCAATGAGCACATAAAAATAATATTTTGAGAAGGCTGCTAACCATGATCTCAAAAAAAATATGGTAAAATAAATCTACTTTTAAAATCATGGGAATGCAAGGATGATAAATTGATCCTAACCATTACTCAAATTCTTGTGTTTCTTGTAAATAAATGTTGCAAAAAAAATGGTTTTTTACTAGATAGAAAGAAAATCAATTGCAACTGGTGAATTTGGAAAATTTCCTATTTTGATGACCAATATTCTGGAATACCAATTCTATAAACTGTTTACAAGATGAAAGTATGTTAGAAGTAGAACAATTGGGAACACTCAGATTTAGTGACACCCACATGCATTTTATACCTTATATAATAGAATTGGAAACTAACCATAGCATGCCAATGGATGCAGCAAAAAGCTAGAAAAAAGGCCACAAGTCAGAGAAAAAAGGGCAATTAAAGTTAGATATGAGGAAGGTATAATAGAAGCTGAAAGCTTATGTGAAGAGAGCACAATATATAGTTGCGAAAAGATTTGTAAATATGTAAGGATTTAATGTTGCGTATACAATTAGTATGGGAGAACTCCTATACAAAAAATAGCTTAAGTAAAAGATGCAGGAACATTTTTCTGTTGACTGAGCTATTTTGACAAAGCACTCTGTAGGATGAAATTTTCTTTATATCATAGAACACTTAGAAAAGAAATTTACAAGTTTGTAGCAAACCTTTTGTAGTTGGGACATGGTTGAAAGAGTCGATCTTGATAGTTATGTATCTTTGAAGGAGGGCCTACAATTCATTTGTGGAAAGTGACGAAGAGATTATATGCTCATAATACAAGCAACTATGTATGCAATTAGCAATGTAGTTGTTGAAAGAGAAAGGAATAAGGATTTATTGAACAAACGTGTACCTTTTTTTCTCCTTGAAAAGTATTTGAGCATTTCGAGTGATTGATTCAAATAGTGTTGATAGTCAAGCCTCCTCACTTATCCTGCATGAAACATAAGGGCTTTGTTGCATGCATGTATATCTTTCAAATGTGTATGTAGGGTGGATATGAAGCCCACCAAGATAAGAAACTCTTGAAATTGCTATGAATGTCAAGCCCTATCATTCAATGTTGTTGATGTCAATGGTAGCCATTTCAAGTGTAAGTCCTTATGATTTGCAAATGGTTGAGGCTCATTCCATTTTAAGAGGAATTTGGTGTCAACCACCATGAATCAATGGGGTAATAGGGACATCTTTCAAATTGTTTGGATCCCAGACAGGCCCAATGTAATTCTTGAATCAAAAAACAACAAACAAGGGTAGCTGGGGTGGGTTTTCTCTCTCCTTGAACACAAGATTTTTTACTATGCCAAGAGCTCCATTGACAAGGCCTGTATCATTCCACAAATTACAAGATAGCATAAAATTTTGGTCCACGCATAGTAGAATCTTAGATTGGAGTTTCTCATTTTCTAGATTTAAGTTGAAGGAGCTCCTTATTTGTTCTATAGTGGCTATATCAATGGGCTAATCTAAAGACAACAACATGCACTTATTATGGAGTGAGACCTTTTCATTGGTTGTAAAAAGATGTATGGACAATAAGAAAGCAATTTTTTCTGTAGATTATAGTGTGGAGCTTGACTTTGATATTAGAATTTTCCAATTTGCAATAGTAGGTTCAACCTTCCTTAAATTGCATAGGAGATCACAAAATAGAATTTGAGTGGGATCCTCTTTGGCTTGACTGGATATTTTTTTAGTGTAAAAAATGTTTGAAATCTCCACTATAGTGTCCCTCTATAGGAAGTAGAAGAGTACATAGGAATGTCTTTGACCAATGGTAGCTGGCTGAGGTCTCCAAAGAGTAGGATTGAGTGACATCCAAAGGGTATGTGGTTGTGTGCTAGGAAAGCTTCACACAAATGATAGTCAATGCATTCAAGTAACTTTGGACTGATGAAGCTCATTTCATCTATTTTAATGTAGCGAATGAAGTACATTTTCTCTTGGAAGCAAGTGCTAGTGTTTGGCCTTGCAAGGGGGCATCTATTTGATGGGTATGCGAAGTGTGAAATGAATTGTTGATGCTTCAATGTTGAATGTTGCAACACCTATTGGTGCAAGAAGTAATAGTAATGTTTGACCATCTAGAGATGAAAAATTGAGTGAAGACCTGATTTGTTTAATTAGGTGTGAATTTCTAGTTCCTACAATTCCTTGAACTATTATTTTGAGTGGTGGCTAGTAAGTGATGGAGGATAGGTTTGACAACACTAAATCCAATGTTTTCTTTTGTTCCAATGAAAGGTCATGCTGGGTATTTACAATGGGAAAAAGGGGGACTTGATATGTTGTGAAATTTAAGTCTATGAAGTTGGATGTTGTAGTGTGCTCTATGGATTTATGGAATGAGTATCCTAGTCATGGTTAAGGTCTATTTCACGGTTACCTAGCATGTCAAGTGCATCTAGTTGGAGTGGATCGCTTGGGTGTACACCTGACAACACTTTCCATTTGGATTGGTTGCATTATTGTGGGGGTTCTGTTGGTGTGAATAAGTCTTACCTAGTTTATTCCTTTACTAGGGACTTAGGGACTGAATTCACATGTTGTTTACTTAGGATATTATATCATATCTAGATAAGTATTAGTTGTCTTATCTAGAATTTCCACTTTCCTAGGTAGTTATGAGTTAGTTGTCTCATGTGATAGGATTAAGACACTTGTCATGATCTTGTCTTATCCTATCTCTCATCCTTGCCTTTATAAGCAAGGCATCTCTAGCATATTTGTTAATAGATGGCATATAGCATTGTATAGTATTGCATTGATCATATTGTATCATATTGCAATCCTTGTTTGGTGGAATAGCATCTTCCATTGTTGCTTCTCTCTATCTCTTGTGGAGGTTCTTTGGCGTTGCAGATTGAAGATCTTGGGTTGTTAACTCCAACATGGTATCAGAGCTTTGAATCTGGCAAGCCCCTTCCATTTCTTTATTAGAGAGTTTCCATCAATTTCTATTGTCATTTTTTGAGTTCTTGTATCCTATATTGCATGCTTGCATTTTGGTGAGATCTGGTGATTGCAGCGCTTTTGGCTATAGTGGCAGTATTTTAGGCTGTTCCATTGTGTCCAGGAGGCTCGAAAAAGTCAGATCTGGCTTTTGTTTCACTTAATTTCGTCACCATTTGTAGCTTTGGCAAAGAAGGGTTTCAAGCTCAGATCTGGTGAACAACTTTTACAGGAGCACTTTGAGCCAAAAATTAGTCTTCCATTGCGTCCGGGTGGCCGTTTTCGAGTTTTTTGATATATAATTTGCCTATATTCGGCAAAAGTTGTCTTCGGGGCAAAAATTTTTATAAGAGAAGTGCTGCGACGCCTCTCTGCTGCCAGGTATCGCCAGTGTCGCCGTAAATTTTTTTTAAAAAAATTCAAACTTTTATATTTTTTCCGTCAGTATATTTTATTTTAAAAAAATTTTCAAAAAATATATAATAAAAATTATAGTCAGCTTTTTAAAGCATTGTCAAGTAGCTGCAGACCTGGTCATCATGGATCGCTAGTCTATGGAGCTTTAACCCACACTGCTTAAGAGCCGCTACATTTCCACCGGGTCAAGAAGGAGCCTGGGCAGCAGCCTAATGTAGACCACACCGGGAGCCGCCAACGAAGCCGCCAACGCGCCCATAAGCCGCCCAACCGCCACGGTAACCGCTGGCCGATCACCGCCAACCGGGCTTAATTTTTGTAAACAACTAGCCTCGTCACGCTGCAGGACTGCCACCAGCCCTCGAGGGCTAAAATTTTGCTACCATGAGCCTTTCCGAGTGCCAAACAGTATTTTTTCATTTTTACATTTTTCACCCACGAGAAGTCGGGTTTTTGCAAGCGAGATATCGTCGAAAAGTGGTTCGACGAACTTCACAGTGGTGCAGGTTATTTTTCCAGATTTTGTCATTTTTTGCCAGATTTTTCAGCTTGAAGGTACAAGTGCATTTATTGCTTGTTCTTGATGTAACTTTTGCCAACGAAGTCAAAATTTGGCAAACTTTTTTTTGAAATTGATCAAAAATTGCAAGGAATCTGTTTGTAACCTCTGTTTTCAGCTTTGCAAGCTCCTTATTCTGAAAAATTGTAAAAATCACCGTGTGTTATAAACGGTTGATTTGAGCTTGTCACTTGTAAAATTGCAAAAATTGTTCATTGTAATTTGCTGGGGGGGTTGCAAAATCAGTTTTTAATACATTCTGGGGGGGTGAAAGGCACAATTTAAGTGCCACATTGTCCTTTTCTTTTGGTGAATCATGGCAGATCTAAGGCAAATTGAACCACTCACTCCACATAATTATCATACATGGAAGCTAAAAATGACTCAGTTGTTACAATCTAAGGGTCTATGGCCAATGTTAGATGCAAAACAACCTGAATTTACAAGGGATTATGAAAAGTTTGTCCATAGATGTAAAATGGATGAAGCAAAAGGGCTCATTGGCTTACATGTATTCTGATAATCTGTTGTTTCATATTTCGGAGTGCAAAACACCTAAGAATGTTTGGGACAAACTTGAAGAATTGTATGGTAAAGTAAATCATTTCAGAACCTTGCAACTTCAAGCAGAACTTCAATCCCTCTCTCCAGATGCGTTTCCTTCAATGCAAGATTTTCTTGCTCAATTCAAGATGATTTTGTCACAGTTGAAAGGATGTGGACGTGATGTATCTAGTGATGAATGTATCTTCTTGATTCTGTCTAAGTTAAAGGGCCCTTATCAAGTGTTTTCTTCTACTTTCTATTCAACTATGGATGCAATGGGGAAAGATTACAAAATGCCTACATTTGAGTTGTTTTGTGAGCGTCTTACTAGGGAAGAGGCCAAGTTAATTCAGTTGGATGCCTTACCTAATTCTAAGAATCATGCTCTAATGGCTCAATCATCCAAGGGTAAAGGAAAGAACAAGAAGAAGCCCAAAGCAGAATCATCTTCTGGTAGTGAGAATCCCTCCAAACCGAAGCCGAAGAACAATCAGAAGTCCACTCAATCTCCTTCTTCTTCTACCTCTGGAGATTCTTCTTCCAAGTCCAAGAAAAAGAACGGAGATCCTTGTTCATTTTGTGGCAAAACTGGACATGATGCATCTCATTGCTTTAAGAGATTAGAGGCCTTGGAGGAAGCTATGAAGAAGCACAATATTTCAGTGGCTAAGCCTTCTTCCATGGGCAAAGGGCAAGCTCTTTCTGCACGAGCTATGCATTCACCTTCAGATAGTTGGATTCTTGATTCAGGTGCCTCACATCACATGACAAATTCACGTGATCTTCTTGATTCCATAGTTCATACTTCTACTTCTCAGATTGCAGTTGGGAACTCTTCACAGATTCCAGTTTTGGGGACAGGCTCCGTTCAAATGCTAGATGGGTGCATTGAGGATGTTTTACTTGTTCCTGATATTTCAGCGAATCTTCTTTCCATATATCAGATTTGTCATTCTGGAGATGGGAAGTTAGTTGAGTTTTCTCCACAAAATGTGACTATTAGACAGTTGCAAGATCCTGAGAAGGTTGTCGCAACAGGAGTAGTTGATCATGAGAATCATTTGTATCGATTTGATGGATTTGAGTCTTCATCGGGTTCATGTTTTGTTGCTCATGCTGATTCAATGAGCAAGCTTTGGCATGAGAGATTTGGGCACTTGAATTATAGATATCTTCAGCAAATGAAAGCACATAACTTAGTGGTTGGTCTTCCAAAGATCACTTGCACTGATGGTGTTTGTCAAGGATGTGTTCTTGGCAAGCAACATCAAGATCCTTTTCCTAAGGGTCACGCTACACGTGCAACCACACCCCTTGAGTTGGTCCATAGTGATCTTATGTCATTCCCAACTCCTTCTTTTTCAGGGGCCAAGTATGTGCTAACATTCATTGATGATTTTTCCCGCCGGACATGGGTCTATTTTCTGAAGCTCAAGAGTGAAGTCCTCACCAACTTCAAGACCTTCAAAATCTTTGTGGAGAAGCAGTCAGGTTTTTCTCATCGACAGATACGCACAGATAATGGGGGGGAGTATGTCAATCAGGCATTTCAGGATTTTTGCAGAGCACATGGTATTCTTCATCAGCACACAGTTCCTTACACTCCTCAGAGAATGGTGTGGGGAGAGAAAGAAAGGACTCTCAGGGAAATGGCCAATTGTATGATTCTCTAGGTCCATGGCTCCTCGCTTTTTGGGCCGAAGCTATCAATTGTGCCAACTATATTCAGAATCGTATGCCCCACATACAGTGAATATGACCCCGAGGAGGCTTGGTCTCATGCACTTAAGCCAAATGTATCCTTCTTCAGAGTATTGGTAGTGAGGCTTGGGCATTCATTCCGAATGGTCGGCGTAAATCCATGGAGAAGAAGAGTCAGCGTTACATTTTTGTTGGCTATTGTGAGGATGTGAAGGCATACAGATTATTTGATCCTAACACACGAGAGGTTCATTTCCGACGTGATGTTCAGTTTTCTGAGACCTTCACCCAGCTAGATCCTCCTTCGACTTCTTCTTCATCACAACCTACTCAGTCTTCTTCAGTTGATTCTACTTTGCTACTTGAGGAAGATTTTGATGATGGTCTTGATGAACCTCCTCCTCACTCACCCACTAGGCCACGATGGGCTCGAGTTACTCTTGAGGAGGCTGGTCCTCTTGTTGGTGATCCCACAGACACTCGCCGCACTCGTTCTCAGACTTCTGGAATTAGTCTTTTGAGTCATGCAGTTTCAGATGATCCTCAGAAGTTTTCAGATGCTTCCGGTATTCCAGAGTGGGATAGTGCTATGGATGATGAGTATTCTTCCTTGATGAAGAATCATACTTGGGATCTTGTGCCTCTTCCTAAGGGAAGAAAGTTGGTTCGGTGCAAGTGGGTGTATCGTACCAAGTATGCAGCAGATGGTTCCATTGACAAGTACAAGGCTCGTCTTGTTGCAAAGGGGTTTTCTCAGGTTGAAGGGATTGACTATTCCGAGACCTTTGCTCCTATTGCCAAGATGGATTCTATTCGCCTTGTCCTTGCTATAGCTGCATCACAGGGATGGTCAGTATATCAGATGGATGTGAAGAGTGCTTTCTTGCATGGGGATCTTCATGAGGAGATCTATATGGAGCAGCCACCAGGTTTTGTGCAAGACTCTTCACTTGTTTGCAGGCTTCGACGTTCATTGTATGGTCTCAAACAAGCCCCTAGGGCTTGGTATGAGAAGATGGATAGTTTCTTGCTTGCTTCCGGTTACACTCGTTGCCATTCCGATCCCACAGTTTATACACAGAGACATGGAGAGGATCTACTTATACTTGTGCTCTATGTGGATGATTTGATTCTCACAGGGAGTTCTACTTCCATGATTCAGAGTACACAGCGAGCATTGATGGAGTGATTTGATATGACCGACCTTGGTCTTTTGCATTACTTCCTTGGTCTTCAGATTCATCAGACTTCTGAGGGGATCTTCATTTTCCAGCAAAAGTATGCTCTTGATTTGCTTCAGAGATTTGGCATGGCTGATTGCAAGCCTGCCCCTACTCCATTCCAGTCAGGTGTTGTACTGTCTTCCAGTTGCACTACTCCTACAGTTTGATCCTACCTTGTATCGGCAGTTGGTTGGCGGTCTTTTGTACTTGACACATAGTCGTCTTGATATTTCCTTTGCGGTTGGACTTGTCTCTCGCTTCTCACAGGAGCCTCATGAGAGTCATTGGAAAGCCGCCAAGCGTATCTTGAGATACATTCAGGGCACTACTCATTTTGGCATTCACTATACTTTAGGTGCATCTCAGATTGTGGGCTTCACTGACTCAGATTGGGCTGGTGATGTCAATGATCGGAAGTCTACTTCTGGCTTTGTCTTTTGCCTTGGTTCTGGTCCGATTGCATGGTCATGCAAGAAGCAGACTGCTATTGCATTATCATCGACAGAGGCTGAGTATCGAGGTGCTGTGTTGGCTAGTCAGGAGGTTTTGTGGCTTCAGTTGATGACTGAGTTTGGATTCCCTTCCACTCAGCCCACTACTCTTTGGTGTGACAATCAGAGTGCCATTCATATTTCACGCAACCCAGTGGAGCATCAATGGACTAAGCATATTGAGATCCACATGCACTTCATTCAGGCAGCTCATCCAGGATGGTGTTCTCAGCTTGGAGTATTTGCCTACAGGTCAGCAGTTGCAGACATCTTCACTAAACCTTTGGCATCGCCTCGTTATCTTCATTGCGATCGTGCTTGGGGTGAAGGAAGTTGTCCTTGGGGGTCTTGAGGAGTCCTCCTTCCTTCATTAGTTTTCTTTGTTTCTTTCTCTCTTTTGGAGAGGAGTTTTCTCCCATAGGGTTTTTCTCCTTTTCTCCGCTTGTGAGAGTTTTTTGTTTTGTACATGGGTACCTCATCAGGCCTAGTTGCCGGGACCCATCTTTTGCATTATGCATTGGTTTGTACCTCCCTAAGTTGCACTTAAGGGGGGGTGTTGGTGTGAATAAGTCTTGTACCTAGTTTATTCCTTTACTAGGGACTTAGGGGACTTAATTCACATGTTAAGTTTACTTAGGATATTAGTTGTCATATCTAGATAAGTATTAGTTGTCTTATCTAGAATTTCCACTTTCCTAGGTAGTTATGAGTTAGTTGTCTCATGTGATAGGATTAAGACACTTGTCATGATCTTGTCTTATCCTATCTCTCATCCTTGCCTTTATAAGCAAGGCATCTCTAGCATATTTGTTAATAGATGGCATATAGCATTGTATAGTATTGCATTGATCATATTGTATCATATTGCAATCCTTGTTTGGTGGAATAGCATCTTCCATTGTTGCTTCTCTCTATCTCTTGTGGAGGTTCTTTGGCGTTGCAGATTGAAGATCTTGGGTTGTTAACTCCAACAGGTTCCACGTCATTTGAAGGAGAGTTGGGGTCTATATTGGAGATTGTATTTGGATGAGAGTGTCACACATGCCATGGATGGTAAGTGCATGCCATCCTCTCTCCTTGTGACACAATTTGAGTTGTGGATGAACCAAAGTCAACTACAATGTTACAAAATGGTTTGTAGAGAACCAATTCACTCTAACAAAAGTCATGAAAAGTTGGATCATCCTTTGGAGGAATGCTTGTGAAACATGGGGAGACTCGAACAATTGCTTTAGAGGAACGTTCTTTCCATTGGTTTGATTTATGGGATGTTTTAAAGCTCCATTTATGAGTGAAATCAATTAGTGCCAATGTCTCCAGACAAATAGGACATGCCATGTATGCATCAATGTAGTTTGTGTCTGATGATGCAAATGCTAGTGAGAGTGGAATGCATTGATAGTGTTTTTGGTTTACATTTAAAGAAAAAAATGTCCAACTAGACAAGCAGAGTGGTAGTTTTAATAAAAGGTGGCAAATTTCTTGGGAACTAATAACATGGTCCAAAATGTTGTCAACAAGATTTTTTCTAAAATCTATTGGTGCTAGCATGTCGGGATCAAAACTTGTCAAATTACAAAAAAAGCATTACATGATATGTTTTGGATTTGGCTTCTGCTTTTGCTTCATATTTAGCTATACATTTGAGCACTGTATCTATTGAGAGAATGGGTTGGAAATCTACATTTTATCACCAAATAGAGAGGATATTGGGGTTGTGAAGATTCAATCAGTCATCATTACGAGCATGGGTGTGCTTTGGATGATGACTCTCATTTGAAAGGCTTGAATTGTCTTGCATGGTCCAAAGGGCTTTATAGCGGTATTCAACTGTGGCTTCTTTTCTTCGCAAACATGTGTGCAAGGTATAATGTGTATGGCGTTGAATGTAGTTGATTAGTTCATTATAGTCATGCAAAGTATGCATAATCATTCTTGTGTCCATTAAGTAGGGGTTGTCAAAGGTAGACCATGGAACTCTTTCATTTGAGCTTTGGTTGGGACGTGGGTTCCAAGAAAAGACATATTTGTTAATGTATTCGATTGCATTTTTTATTGATGCATGATTATTCCATTGTAGTATAGCAATATTAGGTACATCTTTGAGCCAAAGGAAACCATCGAAATGTGTAGAGCCTTAGTGTTGCCATTCATACCTGGACATCGAAAATGTTATTACCCAAATGTTGTACGAAAGAAGTAAATATAAATGATGTGAAATATGTTTACCTGTACTAGTAGTCATTTGTGTAGAGAATCTTCTCCAAAGCCTCTTCATGAAATGCAGTAAATCTTTGATGCATGTAAAGTGCAAGGATGTGTGGGTTTTGCACTATATTTTGGATCCTCCAACAAGTAGCAAAAATAGGATTTGTTGGTGCAGTAGATGACATGGCGTTGTGTAAGTCTGGCCATTTAGTATCTGATGCACTAAGGGTGAAGAATAAAGTTAGGAAACTAGCTTGAATAACCATGTCAGATAGCTCCCCCTACGGTGAGTCCAGAAGGGGTATGTACCACAAATTTTTGAGCTGAGCCACATAACTTGGTTTGCAAGATGTTCATCAAGAAGGTCCTTGATTCTTTAGTGCAATGCAAGTATTGTTGTTGGCAGTCTACTTTCCAAGTGTTTTTGGAAAAATGGAAGATGTGGCCTAGCTATGGTGACACATAAGAATATTAAGTATGAAGTATATAAATCATGGGTGTTGGTTGAACCTATTATCATGATATCTAAGAAGATGGAGAGAATATTCATATAGCTTCACCTATTTCATGTTTTGTTGATTGAATTCAGCTCTGCCCTTTGGAAAAAATGTTGGGAATTCCATAGAAAATATTCCTTCAGTGGTGTATTCGTTGATGGGCATAAGAGAAAGTAATGGCCAATCAATAGTAGGAGTTGAGCATCCTTCCCCTAACTACAACAAGGATCACAATTCTTGCACTTTTGTACATGTAGGGGGAAGGTTTTCCAAAAATTATATAGTTTCTTGCACATTCTCTAGCAATTGTTCTTCGGTTGTATTATCTATTTCCATGAAACTTACATCAAGGGGATTTGAAGTTAAGGTTGTTGCATTTAGAAGGCTAGAGATGTCAGTGGAGGAAATAGGCAAGCATAAGAGAGAGTCCTCATATAATTGTACATATTTGTAGTAAGGGTCATTATAGACCTTATATTACAAAGCCTCGTGAACATGTGCTCTACAAACATAAAAACTATACTGTTGGGAATCAACATTTTTCTTATTTACTATGAGTACATCTAGGTCATGTATATGACATGGAAAGTAATTTGCAATTAGTGTAATATCCTAAGGAAAAAAAGAGTGTAACAACTATATTTTAGTTGGCACCCTCTTGCATAAGTAACTTGGAGGAAAGGGCTGACTCTTTCTATAAGCATCTCCTCGATTTGAGATAGGCATTGCAAACAAGCATGATTCTCACCAAGGTCCATGTTGTTCCATTTTGAGAAGTGATTGCCATTTTTTTTCTGAAATGCATCTTGAACAAGAACTACTACCATTTAATTTCCTAGTTTTTTTTCTTGGATATCATTCTATGCATACTTGGTATGTTTAAATGTTTGATAGGTTTTCCAAATTTGAATGGAACGAATTCCTAGCAATGTAATAGTTTGCGAGAAATAGTGGAGGATGGTGGTTTTGGGATGGTGAATTGGGGTGTAATGTAGACCACATTTGAGGTGTGGGTGATTGTAATGGGGAGGGGTTATTGGAAAGAGAGGGTGGGGATGTGGAGTTTGTAAGGTGAATGTGATGGTTTTCTTTTCTTTGTTTATTAATAGAATCCTTATTTGCATGGTACTGTAAATGTTTCAATTGATTACGATGAGAATGCTTTGCTTCCATACTTTTAGCTTGGTTTTCCATCATAGGGGTTGCTGAGGAACAAAGTAATGCAATATTAATTTGCATTAGTTCATGAAAAAGTAGAAAGAACATGTACAACTATTTATAGTAATTTGCATGTGTGAAATTAGTAGGCATAATGCTTTAAGTAACATTCTTTTCTATTGACTCAACTTTAATTGGAATACATAGATTGTAGAAAAAGGAAAAAATATTCTGAAATTGTAGTCAATGGAAATAGATGCTCCCACCTTTTAGGCATAAACACAAGGATAGGGATCCTATTTTGCAATTGTCACACTCAAGGACACCTTAGAGATCTCAATCCAATTAAAGAATGCACAGAGAGATCTGACAATAAGGCATCCTAGGATATATTTAGAGATTAACTAAGGAAGAATGAGGGGTTCACCACCAAGTGTAAACTTGGAAAAGATAATATGCTAGAAAAAAAAGTGTGATATGCAAACTTGAACTAAATGGCTTGAAAATGCAAGAAGAATAAAACAGAAAACTGTAAAATTGTAAGTGTGCACCTAGAAACTGGTTGGAGATGCAATGGAGCTCTAGAATCTTGAAAATGTTGATTTTTAAACTTTGTGGGACTCATTCGCCATTCTAGGTGAATCAGTCCCAGATCTGGAAAACTATACTGAATTAGGTTTCAACCAAATGGGTATCCAAATCTGCTAAAATCTCTAAAAAACACCTATAGTGGCACTCATTCACCACTACTAGGGGATGAGTCTTGTTTTGTCGAAAAGTGTAATAAGAGTAGAATCTTGAATTGAAACTTTGCAAGCCTTTGAAGATGGATAAATAAGCACTTTCCCACTAACTTCATGTAAATTTGATGGATATTTTGCCCTAGATTTGAGTTTCTATGGGTCTTGACAACTTTTCATGACAACTTTGACAACATTTGTAACTTTATCATTTCAGAACTCTTGAAAGATTCCAATCCACTTTTCTTCAACCTACAAACCTACAATCACACATTAAAGAGGGGAAAACTTGTTGATTGTTAGGGGATAGGGTTTTTCCTTGGTCAAACCCCTTTTACCTAATTAAACCAAATGATGAAATAAGATAATGAAGCATTAACATGAAATAATGCAATTAGAACCTTGCCATGATGATGGATCTTGAATTGCTGCAACAATTGATGAAAAAATCTTCCCTTGAATGCCTTAGAAATGATCTTGAATGCTTGAATCTTGCTTGCTTGACTTGATAATAGGTAGAATTATATTATGTCAATGAAATGAGGATTTGAAAGATTTCTTATATAGGCAAGCCACTCAAATGACTATTAATTTGATCCTTAAGGCCAACATTGAAGAAATTTAAACTTAAAACCCAATTTTTACCACTCAAACCTCAAAAATAGCTCAAACGGGACTCATTCGCCATCCTAGGTGAATGAGTCCCACCGGATGGGACTCATTTTTCCAAGGTGGCGAATGGGTCCCATAGGGGCTATTTTACCAGCTAGGATGTCAAGGAGTGAAGAATTTAGGTTTATATGTTGATTTGATCAGGTTTTTGATCAAAATATGCCTTGGGATTAACAATATGGGGTCATAGGGGCCTATTAATGATGATATAAAGGTCATAAGTGTAATAAGACCCAAAATCTAATGTGAAAGTGTAAATAAATACACTTTACAACACTAAATTAAGGAAAAATTGAGTCTATTTAGCTTAGAAAGGCCCTAAATCTTATGTGAATGTGTAAAACACATTACAACACTAGATTAGGTGCACTTTATTTACAAGCCTCCCAAAGTTAATGTGAAGATGTAAATAAATACATTTTAACAACATTAAATTAGGATAGAGTTAGGTCAATTTAGTATAAAGAGGGCCCAAGACCTAATATGTATGTGTAAAACACCTCACAACACTAGATCAAGGTGACATTAGGCCCATTTTATCATTAATTATTCCCATGTCGAGCAAGGTACACATTTTTCTACATTACATTTAGCCCCTACTTTAGTGAAAGGATGAACTTGCTTCAAACTCACACTAAAGTAGACATTCAAGAGGGGTCCAATCATGCCAATGCAGACAACAAAGAATGTCAAAGATCAAAGGAGGTGGCCAAGCCCCTAGGATCCAATATCCCAAGTGAAACAAACATAAGCACAAAAGGACATGCCCAAGGTGTATGATATGTACTAGAACAAGATACATAGACATGCAATGTCAATAACTAGAAGGAAGAAAAGTACAAATGAGAAAAACTAAAAAGGTGGATCAAGATTCAATTGTTTATCCAACACGATGTGGATCAGATCTAGGTTGTTTGTCCGAAAAACACATACTCACTCTGAGGCGACAAAAATTTAGGCTGTCCACTAGGTGAGAAGTCCTAAAAGATGAGAAACATACATTGATGGCTAGTATGTGCTCACACACATGCAATTAGCTATGAAGAAAGTCATTCCTTAGATTGGGATTCCTACTCAACCATACCAAAGTTATACCTCCTGATAATTTTAATAAGGCACCACACAAAAATGATTTTTGAGCTTCATGAGACAAGCAAAACTTTGTATGCTTGGAGCTCATGAACAAACAAGATGGCTCGATAGGCATGCAAATTGTATTATGCAAGGTGGCCATCTAACAAATGTTGTAAATGCATAATAGTGTAAGGAATGTTCAAAGGGATTTTTCTTAGTTCATGCAAGGTCTCTTCTTAGGGAACATCATGTCTGTGTAGGAGCAACTTTGCACCCCTTACACAAATTCCCCTTTTACACTTCCTCACCTTAGAAAACCAAATCCGAAGGAAAAAATCTACATCAATAGGCTTCCTTCGTTCCACTTGGCATTCATCTATTGTGTCGGTAGAAGAATATTTGTTGGGGATGCCTGTGCAGTGCGCAGATATCCACGCGACACATTTATATCCCTAACAGATTCCTACATCTAAAGTTAGCATAAGTATTACACTTCCTATTGGGAATGATTTGTAATGTCCCTCTTCAACCAACTGACCCGAAAATTCCTTATTCTTCCTCATTCTTCCTTCAAATTGATCCACTCTCACCTCATTTCACACTCATGCATCCTCTAGCAATCTTTTTTGGAAATCTTCAAGCATTCTCTCCATTCTCAAGCACTTCAAGCAACAATTCAACACTCCCTTGTAGCAAACAAAAATCCATCAACTCTATAAAGCAAGTGTGGAATACGCCATTGCAGTAGGCACTTGAGGTTTTGCAACACCTCCCTTCATCACAGTTGAGGCTATAGTGATTGTTCAAGCTCTCTTTCTCCATCATTGGATAGTGAGCTCTTGGTGGAGGTGGTAACGTTTTCACTCCTCTCCTTTATGATTTGGTTGAGTAGCACTTTACTATTTTTTAGTGTTTATTGTTGTGTCACCAAGAATTCTATACTCTTGAAGAAAGAGGCAATTTTGTGATTAATTTGGTCCTATTTTAGACACCCTTGCATTAATCAACACCTAATTATGCATTAATAAATAAAAATCATACAAATCCTGACAAGCAATATTCAAATCATTAAAATTCCACAAAACCCACCTCATAAACCCCTAGTGCCCGACTAAGTCATCCAAGGTGGTGACTTTGTCCCTTTTGAGGGATTTTTCACTTTTGAGTGGGAAAATCACTGAATTAATTCAAATTCTTGATGGATGTTGGCCTATGAAGTTAAAATAATGAATAATTAGGTGTTTTTTCCTATAAATACATGTTTTTAGGTTATTTTTTAACAACATTAAGTCATTTTCAACAAGTAAATTCAAGAGTCAAGAGTCAAACATCTTTCACAAGAAGATTCATTAGTCTATCTACAACAAAGTTGAAGCTTTAGGGCAGCAATTTAGGGTTTTTATAGGTATTCAAGCTCAATTTTTTCTCAAGATCTCACATTACAAAGGGTTGATCATGGATGCCTATGGAGAATCATGGAGAAATCTAGGTTGAGGAGATGCAACTAGCCATCAAATCAAACCTAAAGACTTGTTTTCAAAGTAATTCCATCTTCCATTTTCTCTCTATTTTAAGCCTAAGGAAGGTTTGAATCTCATTAAGATTCATTTATAATGTGATTTAGTCTCTTAGAATGAGTCTTACATTGTCCTAAATCCATTTATGCATCTTATTCTTGCATGTTAGAATAAGGTTGCATTGTATTTTCAGACTTCCTAGTCTTAGACACACTTAGGGCTAGGGTTTTATGAAGATTTTATCTCTTTCAAGGTTTAAATACCAACTATGGGTTTGACCAAGGAAACCCCCCACCCATTAGAAATCAATTTATAATCTATTTTGCAGGTATTTTCACAGGTTCAAATCTAGGTTTCCGCCAAAAAACATAGTGTAGATTGTGAGCTTCTATTTCCAGTTTTGGGTTTGTAGAAAATAAAAAGTGGACTAAGTCACCAATAGTGGTGACTTAGTCCCATTGCACTTTTCTGTCAGAAGATTTTGCAGTTTCAGATACCCATTTGGTCAAAACAGGGTTTTGGGTAGTTTCCCTGATCTGGGACTAAGTCGCCCAGCTTGGCATAATTGTCCTAGTTGGTTAGAAAATTAGATTTTCCAAAATTTTAGAGGCATTTTCAATCTTCATTATGTCCTTCATTAGTTTCCAGGTGCACAATTTCTATTTATCATCTTTATTTTGTTCTTTATTGCATTTAATTTATCTTTCTGCATATCACAACGCGTTTTCAAACAACTTGCATATCTTAGGTTTTGCATCAATATTCATTATCTTTTATTAGTTTTTTGCATTTAGGACATTACATTTAGACATATATCAATCATAATAAGCATTAGTCTTGAGTGAACCTCCAAGTTTTTGTGGGATACCTTTCTCCTTTTAGGTGAAAAGCCGTAGAAGTGTAAGAGAGAAGCCCCTACAAAAATTTGTGGTTCATTTTGGTGAACATGCATTTAGAACATTCAATTTCCAATTTAGAGTGCATTTACATCCTAGGACTAGCTTGCATCAACATTGCACTAGTTTTTCATTATTTTGCATTCTAGGGTTTCAAAACTTTTATTAGTGAAAAGCTCATTTTGGCTTGCATTATTGCATTTCATTTCCTTGCACAATAGTGAAATTTTGCATATACACTTTAGATTTGAATCATATAGAACAAAACACATCAATATGCATCAAAAATTTTAGAAAAACTTCAAAAATACCCTTACTATGACTAATTCACTACCCTGGGCGACTTAGTCCAAGTACACATTTTGCATCAATGTTTTTAGGATTTTGTTTCTTGCTTCTTAAGTTACTGTTTGTTTCAGTTCCTTTTCTATTTATGTTCATATATTTTTTATTGCATTCACATCATTAGCATTAGCATTATTTATTTTCATGGCCATTATGGATATCATTAGATTTTTGCAATTTTCATTTTCAGCATTAGTTCCTAGTTCATTTAGATCAAATTCATTAGAAAATGAAAACAAAAACATTCAACAATCAAATGAAACAATCAAAAAAATGATTCACTTTAGGAAAACAATATCATCCAAACCTTTTAGTAGTGATGGCTTGGATAAGTTAGATGAATCTCTATAGGGATTCCTCTCACTAAGTTCATCCACTAAGGCTTGTGATGATAAACCCAAACCAACCAACGATAACTTATCTCCCAAACCTTTTAGTAGTGATGAATTTGAAATGTTAGATGAATCCCTTGGGACTTCATCTCACAAAATCCATCCAATAAGATTTGTTGTGCACAACCTAAAACAAAATATGTCAATGTAATTCAACCTCAACTCATCCTTTACCCACCTTCACATCAACCTCAACCTCCACCTAAACCCGAGTTTACCCTTTACCCCCCTAAGCATGATGTTGTTACTCACACACATTACACTAGAAATAATCTGCAACCACAACAATCCAACCCAACACCCTTACCTTTACCAAATCCCATCTTGCCTAGCACTCACTTAAATTCACACCTTAGGGAGTATGATCTCATCAATCAACTTAAGAATACTCTTGCAAAGATATCCCTCTGGGACCTTCTTTAGAACTCATTGAATTATCATTCAATTCTCCAAATAGCATTCCAACAAATAGTGTTTCCTATTGGTACAAACACAAATGATGTGGTAGCTCTTATACAAGGAATGAATTCAATTAATGTAGACATTACTATTGATGATGATTTTACTCACAACAAACAAGGTGAATAAATTCTTCACAAGCAAGACCACAAAGAGCCTATCCTTCTTGAAAGATATGGAACAAAGAAAACCTAAAAGGGAATTCTACATTAATAGGGAAAATATTGGCTTTCGTTCAATCCCAATTCTCTAATAACCAGGACATGGTTGCACTAGGGTTGCTCTCGGGTATTGATGTTTGTTGTTAATCTCAAAGAGACTAAGGTTATTTAAAGTTTTTCTAGGAATTATAAGCATTACACACAAAATTTCCACTTCATCAATAAAATAACATCATTAAATCAAAAGATTTATAATAATAATTCATGAACATCACAAATTCTTTGCTATAACTTTAAGTAGATTTAGCATTCAACATTTAGTAATTTTATGGAAAACAAAATATTTTCAATAAAATTTCATCCATTCATTCAAATTTTGGAACATTTTCAAGAATTTAAACATCTATTCTAAAATAAAGCATAAAAAATACTAAAAATTAAAAATTTCTCCTGGTTATTCTCCATGGATGCCCCAAAGAATCAATTAAAACATAGGAAACTGCTTCATACTTCATCGTATTTTTTCACAGCTACATATAAAATGGTGCAAGCTTTTAAAGAGAGGGCTTTCATTTTTTGACAATGAGTAGGTTCTATATGCACCCTTAAACGGTGTGGCATACAATCTTATTTGGACGAACTAACAAAACTAGCTACAAAATATATTGAGATAGGTAGCTATCTAATAAGCTCTGATATTAATTAATGTCTACGTGCATACAAATTTTTACATTGGAATGGTTTAGAAAACACGAAAAAAGAACAAAACTTAAAAGTTTATGCTCCCCCAACATCCACAAATTCTAAACTTAAAATAAAAATAAAGCAGGAAAAGACCATTTATAGGAACAAGGCCCCCAAAAGTTCAACTTAAAAGTCTATCTAGAGAATCAGAAATAAAAAATTAAAATGTGGCACATGGCATCTGCCAACTATCATCAAGAATATTCTAGACTAAGTCAAGGCTTTGACTTCATCAACTCAACAACAATGCTTTTCCTTCATACTCCAGCATGAACACTTTGCATATGTTGAGGCTATCAACTTCCTTCCAAAATACTAGAATAAGGAACATCTACCGGGACCAGGATCAACCTGCAAACTCAAAATTTTAAACAAAATAAAACTTCATCACACTTCTAGTGTTCGTTATCCGGTTCTTTATCTTCTCACTTAAGGCTCAGGCTCCAAGATTCTTTCTTCACCTTTCTTCAACTGATACTCTTAGAAAGAATTTAATACTCAATGCATATGTTCTTTTGAAATCCCTTGTATTTCTTTCCAAGTGTGCTTGAGCCTAATATATTATTCAAATACTTGGAGTATGATACCATTCTTCTGCACTTTGTTTGCTTCATACCTAGCTATAGTGTTCCTGCACTATATAATCTCATCAATGAACTCCCACATCAACAATTGATCAGGATCTCTATTTATTATTTCTATCCATTCCTTGAATGATTTAGCTTGTTTTCCCTCCTATCCTAATGTTTGGGGATCACAACCTTGACGTGCTATTATTTCAATAATTTTTTTTGATTTTCACCAATCAATTTTTTGCATTCTATGGTGACCTTTTCAAATCTTTTGATACATTGTATTAACATGCCACCTTCCCATTTCAACTATTTCTTCCATTTTTCTGGCAATGGAAGTTCACGTTCTGATATTACATCACTCTATATTAACTCTTGGATATTTGATTGCATGAGAATTTCAATACTTTGCCTTTCTTTGATGAATTGCTCTTGGAAAAATCTACATTCATCTTCAAATCTTTTTGATTTCTATGAATGTTTGTATGCTTCCTTGTACTTCCTTATTGCATTTGTAATGAATTCTTCTCCTTGTTTTACCTTGTACTCAATCCATTCTTCAAACATATTTAGTTTATGGTGAACTGCTACAATTTCATCTACTTATTCTTGTGACATCAACACCGGTTGTTGGGGCAGTTCAGCTTTCTCTTGACCAAACAAAGTTAATGACTTTAAAAAATGTTCCAAGGCAATAACTCATTCCTTCAATTCCCTTTTCTTTTGTTTGTATTTCAGCACTCTAGCAATAGTAGCATTTAAATTCACTTTTATTTCCTCTAACTCTTGCTTCCAAGATGAGTGTCCAAGGTTGATACTTTTATCTTATACTCCTTAGGCATTATTTCATGTTTGTCCTTATCAACTATTGGAGTAGCTATCTGGATAGTTCTATTACCATATGCATTTCTCTGTATGTCATGTTTTGTTTTTTCTCTACGCCTAGGATTAGGAGTGTCTACTTGTATGAAATTATTAAGATTTAGAGGCAATATTTCCACTTCCATTGGGGAAGCCAATTCACTGATCAACCAATTAGGTGCATCATCATCTTGCTATACCTCTATACATTTGTCCTTCTTTACCATTTGTTTTAGGAACTTATTCTCTTTGTCCTGTCACATTTTGTGAAATGGGAATTTCTTCAATTAGTTATGGCATAGATTCAGGATTAGTAGGGTTTGACACTATCTCCTCTATTTGAAGACATATATTTTCCTGTCTATCTAGATTTTCAACTTCATCTCTCTGATCATTACCTTCTATATTCACTACTAGATCATATTTTTTTAATTTTCAATTCCATCACCCAAAAAATATGTAGCTTCCTCTTCAATTTCAATTTCAATTTTAGCATGGCCTTTCTCTAGTTCTTCAAAGACCTGCGACTGTTCATTTACATTTGGAACATTCCCAAGTGAAGGCTAGGAATCAAGAGTATCTTCAATAATTCTTTCATCAATAGGATCTTGCTCTGCAGTCTCCCCTATTTCCATGTCAAGTACATTAGGGTTTCCTGCCTTTTAGGTGAGTGTTCCTTGTATAAACTATTCTTCTTCAATGTTTAGAGGGTTAGAACCTATATCCTGAATTACTTTTATCACTTGATCTACCATGGGTTTGTCTTTAGACTTCTTTTCTTTGACTTTCTCCCACATAGCACCCCATTTTTCCACTTGTTCTTTAATTCTAGCTTCATCTTCTTTAGAAATTTCCTCTAAAACCACAAGATTCTCTCCTAGTGCTTGTTTCGTACTAGCCATGTTAACAGAAGGGGGAGAAGTGAAAAATGATGTAGCCCTTTGAGATGCAAACCTAGTTTGTGTACTAACATTTACTGTCACTCCTATTTCTTCATTAATAATCACTCTAGGTCTTGGTTTTGTTGTAGAGGAAGATGCAACTTTAGGTATTACTTTTGATTTATCTTTACCTTTCTCTACATTTTTCTGTTTATCAGATGGTTTCATGGGAACTTCTTGTCTTGTGGTTATAGGGGTTCTTTCTTCAATTCTTATACCTAGAGCCACCTTACTAGTTTTCCTTCCCTTCTTAGTAGGCTCTCCACTTTCAAATGTTGTCTCATCTCTTTGCTTCCTTATTTTATCTTTTGATAATGTAGGCTCAATTCCTCTTTCTCTCAAAACTTCACATAAATCATCAATCCAGTGTTGATTATACACTAAGACAGGTCTGGTGATTTCATCAATTAATGTCATATCTTCATCATCAAAGCCTGCATCTGGGATGGGTTCATCATATACCTTTTCTTCATTATAGAACTTGTTCAAAACCTGATCATCATCCTCTTCCAACTGATTTGGACCATCATGAAGCTTGAGAATCGAGGAAAATTTCAAAGACATTCTTTCATATTTTCTTCTTCTTATCATGTGCTCGTCTTCACAGTTAAGTCAATAATCTTCTAAATGTGGCACATGAACATGAAAACCAGCTATATTTCTAGCAATATTTCCTTCAATATCATAATACATTCTCTGGAGTGGGAATTATTCAAAGTGGTATGTTCTTGGTTCTTCTTCACACAAGTTAGTCAATTTAATTTCACTACACA
>VDFB02367635.1:0-33378 GCA_007258455.2 Sequoia sempervirens
TAAAAAATAGGAAAAATGAATATTATAGGAAACTTAAATTATTCATAATAAAAGACATTTATCATATTCATTATTGTTAGAACATAATGTTATAAGGGTAAGTATTAGGGGTCATACCCTTATAACATTTATATTGTTCTAATATAAGGTTATAAAACCTTATATATTATATGTTTATCAAGCATGTCCCATTTGAAATAATTATAGTCTAATAATTAGATTATTAATTATTTATGAATGGTGGTTGTTGAATAGATGTGACTAATACCCTTTCAGGTATTGGCACCCTTCCTCCTATTTAAGGAGGTTATCTCTCATTTGAGAGATAATGAATTTGGAGATTGATAGTGAATTCTATCACTATGTAGATGAGGTATTATTAGCCATGTGGAAGTATGGAGAAGTGTTCTCCTAGTTTAGTCTATGTTACAACAACCCATTATTGTAATTTTTTTAATCAAATGATGCTTTATGAGGATTTTTTCATCCGAAAGAGTTTTCTCCATGTATATCTTGTGTAATGTGTAAAATATGTGCTTGTATGATTTTCATTTTATTTATTTTATATCTCATTTATAATGATTAGTATCCTAAGACCCTAATTAATAACATGGTATAAGAGTAAGTTAGGCTATATTGGTCATTTTAAAGGTTATATCTTAAGATATATAGAACTTGATGGAAAACCTCTTTATGCTCAATCAACACATGTGAAAGGCTATTTTTGCAATACATATGGTATGCCTCTTTTATTATTCTTAAATTTATTTCATTTTTACTTTTTTAATTTGTTAATGGTGTACATTAATGTATAATCACATCAAGTAGCCCAATCTATCTTGGGTAAAAGCACTACACGAGTAGATATTTTTTATCCAAATTAGGTGTACTAATCATTTTTATATGTGACATTGAAAAGTTTTTGACAATGAATTATTTAAGGTAGATCATAAAAACTATAACTTTCCAATAATAGAGCATAGGAAATATAGTAAGGGCATGATGTCTTTGTAAGGTTGTAACCAACTATGCCTAAATATGGCTCCTTATTAGCTTTGCTATCGTGTTGATGATGACAACACTAAAAAACATCATGATCATTGTTGATTGTCTTCTTCCACTATGTCATCAACAACTCACATGATAGGCTATCTTGTTGGGAGATCCATTAAGATACCAAATATGCAAAGATCTCATGTCAAGTAATTCCATCCTTGACATGTTGCAAGAAGGAATTAGAAAAAATTCTAATAGTATTGTTGTCATAGAAATAATAGTTCATTATAGATCAATTTGACAAGATACATCTATATTTTTTTCAATTTTGTTGATTAAAAAATTATGCATACTATACATATTTTACAACATAATCAACATTTTATTATTTGAATTGTTAAATGTATATGAGAAATATCCATTATGTTAACCAAATTTGAAAAAAGACATGTAATAAAACCACATATATCAAATATTTGTGGACATTGCTTCTTCTCAATTATACAAAGGAAAATCATTGAGTTGTGTAGGTGACACCACACCCTGTCTATGGTTTGTCCTCATGCGGATGCTTAACTTATTTTGGCTAGTAGTCACTACTAAACTTATTTAGGAATTATTTGTGGAGCTTGTGGCCCCATGAATATTTAATTTTTCTGCTTATTTTTAAGCAATCATCTTAAATTTATATTTATAATATTAATAATTATTTGTGCACTGAAAAAAATGGGAATTTTTTTTTTGAAAGCAAATGTTAAAAAAGAGGGAAATAAACTTGTGGAGCCACGTGGATTTTTAGCAATATGCAGTTGCTGCTTATTTCCAACCCCCCTTTTTTCAAAGCTTATTTTCAATTCCTAAATAGATGTTGCTTTGGAAAATATTCTAAATTATCTTTTTTCCCATAGTAAAATTTATGCATGGGAACACTCCAACTGCTTAAATTTAAATAGAAAACACATTTAAACAACCACATAGGAAAATGGAATTATCCCCACTTAATACTCTACTCACGGTGCTTCACACACCTATTAGTTTGTTCCAAGTTATGTGACAACCATGTTCATATCCCTGATAGCCAACATTGTTTTGGCAACTGTGCACTTGAAGATATTAGCGTTGATTTAGGTTGATAGTGGAAGGATGCCCTTACCTTGTTCCAAGGAGGCATATTATGAGGAGTACAACATTATAATTATGAAAGGCACATAGTCAGCAAAGTGTATGCTGAATTGGTTGGCATCGATGGAGAAAAATACTATTTGCATCCTCTCAGTCCATGAAGACATCAACTAAATCTTCCATATTAAAATGCATATTGTTGTGTCGGAAGTTGGAAATTCTCTAGTGAACATGTATGCAAAGAAATGTGGTCTCGTAGATCAAGTTGTTGTATAGAATGCCTCAAATAAATGTGATCATGTAAGATGTCATGAATGCACATGTCATGCCAAATATGTGACCTCTGCCAAAGTAATTTCTCTCATTTGATCTCTACAATACAATTCATGTAAAAGATATTTCTTTCATTGGACAACACAAGTATTTATTGCTAACTAGCATTAAGCTTACATAGACAGCTATGAAGGGATTTATTCCATTTGGATTTCCCCTTCCATTATACAAAATAATATCTCCATGTCTTGTTAAAATGAACGATTGCAAGGTGGTTCATACTTGTAATGTCTCATGGTGATGGAAATTATGACTAGAGATAGTTTTTAATTGACATTGATTCCATTGCCTCCCTAAGATACCTCTTCAAGTAGTGATCTTCCGCAACAATGACTGTGGTATCCTCAATTTTAGATTTTAAATGTTGTTCTTGGTTAAAATAGTGATTTGCTACTGCATATTTCCTAGTCCTCCCATAATATGTCTTTGCAATTCTTAGTAATGATTGATATACTCGTCATTCCAATATAAGATACACAACGAGAGCATTCAATCTGTTGAAAGAATGAAGAAGACGTGTTGTCATTGATGTCAACACTACATGGTGGTATGAAGAATACTCTTCTTAGTCGACAGTTTTAGCTCTCCGAGCCCTTCTTAGATTGGTTTTCATTTCATTGCATGTTTAGATCCCTTCTCGCAATTCCAATGTGTGGTTTGTGGATGATATCAATGCCTATTTCCAAAATTTCAGCTGGTCTGGACTTTGAATGAATAGTTCAAAAATTGCATTTAACAAAAGTTCTAAATATAGAGTGTTCCCAATTTTTAGTGCTATGAGCATAGCCTTTTTTGTCTGCACTTCTCCGCGAGTGCACGCTTGGCCCTGTGATTTTGGGATAATGTTTACAGGTGTCTACGGTTTAATACTTCTAGCTAGCATGAAATTTTGAGATACACATGTTTTGTGTGTGATAACAAATTGGAGTATTATGTTTTAGGTCTTATGCTTGGTCGACCTAAATTATGCAAAAGGTTGTGGAGATTGAAATTGTAATGCAGATGTAAGAAGGATCTTTTATAGATCCATGTTGACCTATATCTCACAGGTTTTGTGGTACAGAGATATTTGAATTTGAATTGGGTGTCAACCAAGCACACTTTGCATTCTCCTTGGTGTCATCTCTTGAGGCCGACCTAGTTAGTGTTTGCAATGATGCTCATGTGTATATATATATATATATATATACGATCATTTTGAGATTAAGGAGAGGGGTATGCTAGTTACAAGCAAAAAGGATTTTTTTTATAGAAGATTAAGAAAATGATATGCGAATATAATTCGAAGCAGAGATTTTTGTTCTCTATCAGGCGGAGTAGTTTGGATTAGAATCTTGAGCTTCAAAGGAATTGAATTCAATATATGACATATGCATTTGTATCAGTTCAAAACTTGGCTATGTAGCCACCCTTTCATGTCTTATTTTTTTCTGTGAACAATGAGTTCACTCGGATAGTGAGTCCTTTTGGCAGTGAGCCTCTATGTAATATTTTATGACCAATCATACTATATTGTGAGCTAATCCTCACCGTGGTTTTTCCCATCTTGGGTTTCTAGTAAAATTTATGGTGTTCATGTGTTGCATATGTTATGGAGTGTTTATGCTTTCATTTATATTAATTGCTAAGTATGCTATGTTAATTGGATGGCTGGTATTTAACTGATTTTTGGGAATACTGATTCACCCCCCCTCTCAGTATTTCGGGTGTTCAACGCAATCTCATAAACATATTTTGAAGCTTTGGACCCAATTCATCTTTCACAATCTCAACATATTCCTGATTTTGTTTTTTCTAACAAATATAGATCTTATGAAAAGGAATTTTAGAATTTTAGAAATTTTATTGTAGACCCCTTCAATGTATTAGAGGAAGGTCAGAGGTGTTGGAACACAACAATCTACTGAGAGGGGGGCTGAATCAGTAGATCTTAACACTTGACTCTAATAAACTTTTGTGCAGACTAACTCCTTAAACTCTTTATGCAGATTAATTACTTAAATCCTTAATGTGCAAATTAACTAAACATATAGAGAGATAGACACACATTCACACAAAAGCCCATAACACATGATGTACGTGGAAAACCCAAGATGGGAAAAACCATGGTGAAAAATGTTGCTTGAGTCTACTGCTCAAATCCAACGTCACAAATAAATCCTCTGTTACAATATTTTAGGGCACCAACCCAAGGAAGTACCAACTCCCTGATTTAGGAGCACCAACTCCAAGGAGACATCAATTCCCTACTCTAAGCACCAACTTAGTACAAACGAAGGCAACAACCTCTACAACATTACAATCTCATATATGCATAAAATTGGTTTTGCATAACTTGATAATGCATCAATACATTCAATACATTGTTGCACTTACTGCAACTCACACTCTGTTGTTGATGCTACAATTTCAGCAACACATACCTTTGTACTTCTCTCTCTTCTCTTCTCTTCTCTTCTCTTCTCTTTCTTCTCTGCACTTAGAAATTCCTTTGTTCTAAATACTGCACCTTCACTTCTGCACCTTAATATTAACCTAGATAAGATCTTTTTGTATGGGTTCTAATCAAACAGACTTAGTGCATTTGATGTCTGCATTCCCCTCTATCTTTACACTCTACCTCTGCTGCATATTCAATAAGTTATCACACCTTTTAGCATACTCCGCTACTACAAACTCATCTCACTTGTAGACACTCTCCTCTACTCTTCTACTACTATAGATACAACTCTTAGATAATATCATATTGTCTTCTTCTTTTCCTTAACTCCACCGACTTGTCATCACAGTCTCGAGATCCTCACCACCATTTAGATCATCTCAAATATTTTGCAAGGGTTTTCCCACTATCTTCTTCAGCAAGCTACCAATTCACCTCGAGCCTTGCACCATCATCCAACTCATCATTAAGACATTTGATAGGGTTTACTAGATATCACCATACCTCTGCACTGAGCTGCTTCCACATTAAATTTTGTCATAGAGAATTTTCCCAAATTGGCTCTCTGTCAAACCCTAGAATTAGATATGCATTTAATGTGTTCTTCTGTTCAATTGATTTGATTTTGATCTTCATCTCCTTTACAAACTGTCACTGCTTAACAGATCAAATCTTTAATCAGATGGTAGTTGGAGCAGTTGAACGAATTAAATTCGTTCACTGTGTCATTCTTTGTCGGAAACCCTCATTCACACTATCATAGCCATTGTGGATCTTTACGTTCAAATATTGGTTGTAGATCTTCTCTTTTGCACCATGATCACGCATTCACAATTCATTGTTGTTACTTTAAAACAACATCGTTAGATTAGTTACCTTTAATCTGGCATCGTCGATCTTAGGGTTCAATCTCAAAGCTCAACGCATAATGTTGACCATCACTTTTCATCATTGAAGATGCATTATCATATCTAGCTGAGACTCTTTAGAGTCCTATCGATAAACACCATTCACTCCGACACCTCTTGTGAAAGACACGGGTCCTCACACCATCTGTCATCCACATCATCACCACATAATTCACAATAACGATGTGAATTAGTATATCGAGAAATCGCTCTTTGCTACCTATCAACATACGTCATCTTCCATCACCGTCACCTTCCTATCAGGTCCCACTTAGATCTTCGTCATGACTTTGTTGGATCGAGGGGACACCAAGTCACCTCTCTCTTATGAGGTGAAATCTCTTTTATGAAGCTCTATCGAAATATCGAAGAGATCAACTATCATGTTTTGTCAATCTTCATATGTCTCCCCAATGAAGAGTCAATGCCACTTGACGTCCACATCCTCGCCACGTGTCAACTCCTTATTTTTCATCACTCAATCGTCAGCCTATCAGGTCCCACCATGACACTATTCATCGTGACTTCGTCGTGTCGAGGGGACTCAAAGAATCCTCACTCCGATATGCAAAAATCTATCCAATGAAGTTCTATCAAACTATCGAAGTGACCAATCATTTGGTCCTGCCGAACTTTCACCTTCTCTTTGATCTGCTTCAAATACTTGAAGTGCCAACCGCGGGGTCCACTTGACAAGTCATTGCCATGCAATTCACAACAAGGATGTGAATTTCCAAAGCAACCAATCATTTTTTGCCACTTGTCGTAACACATCACCTACCTCCTACATCACTTCCAGTCGGGTCCCACCAAGTGATCACCATTGCATTGCTGTGTCGAAGGGACTTCTGAATAACTCTCACTAAAATGCATCTTTCTCTCCAATTAGGCTCACATCGGAATGTCAAGGGGACACCTTAACAAGTCTCACTGATTTCCATCAGTTCATTCAATGAACCTTAGAGACGTCATTCTCCACTAACCACGTGCTGCCCTTGACTGCATGTAATATGACACATCGATTGACTACATAGCTCCACCTGTTTGCTACGTCAACTACACTAACCACTATCAACGTATCGAAGGGACACAAAGAAATATTTCTTCGAAATCTAATTGTCACTTTGATGTCTCTTTATCACTTCTTCGAAGGGACTGTAAACCATTTCCACCCGACATTGTATTCTTCCTTCGAACCGCTATAATGGATCTCCACTGTTGCCGCTTGTTCTGCTTTTCGGCATATCGAAGGGACACCAACATAGCTCCTACAAACATCTTCCTGTCACCCCGAACTCTTTTGTCCTTTGCTAAATCCGCAAACCCTTGCATTTCCCAAAACTCTCCTCTTCATGGAATTTGTGGATATTCAGATTCCCCAAACGTACCACTTTCGCAAATTCTTGCTCAAGCAGATTACCCGAAGTCAACATTCATAGCCTTCCTTTTGTTTTTGGGGGGTCGGAGTTCTCTCATTTCTCTTTCCTTATGCTTGGAGTGCATTGTAGCTTTAGTCAAGTAAGTCCAAACACATAAGTCTGATGCACTCTTTGTCCTTTTCCATTTACCTCCTTTCACATATATCGCAAACCATAACTCATACCTGCGAAACTCCAAAGTGTGAAACACCATCTTTGCATTGATCTTGTCAGATGGTGGGGTTCGCCCTTCCATCTTGCCAACTTCGAACACCATGGTAAGTTGTACTCCCGAAGTCTGAAGTCCGAAATACTTTGGACAACAGATTTAACATCATCCTTTTGAGGGGAGGCCCGAGACCCAAACTTTTGCAACCTCTTCAACACTTGCACAAAGCAGCTTCAACCTTTGACAACAATGACACTTTTACATAAATGCCAACATCCTCCTTTACCAGATCATATCCATTCCACCTCTGATCCTTCTTTCATCATGCCAACAATCTCCCTTGCATGATTCCCCCTTTTGACATCAATGACAACAATATGCCAAGAAAAACTCTTGATGAGTCTTTTTTTACACTCATGGTTTCCTTGATTTGACAAAATTCCATAGAGATTTGCTTTCTTGTTAGTCATTCTTCTTGAAAATCTCTCTTAGATATATATTTTTTGATCTAGACGCTTCTCATCTGACATCCTAAAAGCTTTTGTGGCTAGGATATTTTGAACTCCATTTTTAGGGTCAAATATGGTGAGAACATGGATTTAGATAGAGATCCATTCACTTTCCTCTTAAGAAGAACATCCAAGAAGGGTATGTATGTTATGACATATTCCACTTCCTTCATTAACAAAATAGACTGCAATTCAATTCCAATGGAAAATAAAGAGAATAATCTACATCATCACCATTCATCGTCTATGTGTTTGTGCATATTATCTTCAATATTTCTCATTAAAAATGATTAAGTTTTCTGAAAGGTTTCACCTACAAGAATTTGTTCATCAATTGAGTTGGAAAGCTCTTTAGTGATCCCTTTTGGAGCTTACCTTTTTGTGACCTTCGTATATTGAAAAAATCCTCTTAAAGAGTCACATGTTCTTCTACACAATACTAGAAGCATAATAACCAAGTTGACTTGTATTTCACTCTTGAGTTTTTATTCATATTCATATTTGGCTTTTCACAATTTTAAGCCCTATGTGGCATAATTGTTTCCACATTTTACATTTGCAATTTTTAAAAATATTATTTTTTATGGTATATTCATTGTCCATCATTCCATAGAGTCCCACTCATTTTCTTTCATTCCTTATTGTATTGGGTCAATCTCTAATCATGTGTTAAGAGAAAATGGATAATGATACAAGAATATTATATCCAAATAAACTCACCAAAAGATGTGTGGCTATGGAGATACAGATGAGGTTCTTGTTCCTTATCAAAGGTTCTTGATCATTAGTAATAAGTATAATCCTTTAGAAAAGTTTTATCCTTAAACATAAGTTCTAGTGAAGTTTTGTATCATATTAAATATCTTTTTGAACCAAAGTCTTAGAACAAAATTAGTGAAATTTCTTGGCATCCACTACTGATCATGAAAAGAAAATCCAAAAAATATTTTTATAATTTTTTTAGAAATGTTCCTCACAATTAGGACATTGAGTGAAATGTGGCTAGGAAATAGGCTAATTGACATGTAATTATTTGATGGGAATATCTTAAACTACATTTTGATGGAGTGAGTTTTTGTCTTCTTTGTTGTAATAATGAAATTTGTCTACCATGACATTTTCCATCTAGTTTCAATACTTAAAAAAAATAAAATGTCTTGATACATTTAAAGACCCATAGAATAAACCTTGATTTATTCAAACAATTAACTTTACATCAGTGTGTGCCCTTCCCTTCAATTCGTCCTTCAAAATTAATTGGTATTATCTATATTAGTGCTTTAAGTTGCATTACAAAAGAATCATAAGTGCACTAGTAGGAATAAAGGGAAGGACCATTATGATTCATCTAAAAATAATTTCTAGTTATTTTATGAAGAATAGACATTATATTGCATCGAGAATAGTCTTGATTCTAGTATATTTGATGATCAAACATATTTCTATTTTTCATATGCTTTTCTATCATCACAATGATAAACATAAAATTTATCTATTTATCCATATATGGAGGATAAAATGTTTATCTAAGGGATGTAAATGTTAATAAATATGCATAAGTAAATTCAAACTTGATAAAGTGCTCATTAAGATGTACACAAAACTCATACAAAAAACCTAGCCGCTTGTCAAATCACCTTAAGACCTCTATTGTCCTTTTTTCGGAAATCAAAGAAATTTGTTGCTCTATGTTGTATCCGATCCACATTTTAATCATACTATTATGAAAAATAATCATCTTATATTGATCATTATGATGGGTGACTATCGCCCCAATACACTGTCTCAGGAGCAAGCCTGGAAATGATAGCTCACCCATTGCTTAATTTTTTTATGGATCATTATTATATATTTAGTAGCATGACTATTTTTTTTTCTTAAAAGAGACGTGACAAATTATTCATACTTATGTTTATGGACCAATATTTTATGATCATTGGTGAATGACAAATGCATATAATTAATGATGGTCCTTATTATTCTTATACCAAGAATCAAATTTACTTGATTATTATGTTACTATCTATTTTGTTTATTCCATTTTAGATTTTCTTCAAAATAAATGAAGCAATTGTTATTCCATGTATGGAGTAATACTTTAAGAGGATATCTTCTATGGTTTTTTAACAAAAACCCAAAATACAAAAGCAACTCTTGAAGAATTAATATGGCTTTGAGGAATTGTAGAAGAGTTTCAATTGGATACTTATAAAAGTACCACCTAACTATTTGATAATTGGATGTATTTGTACTCTTAGAAAATAATCTCATTTCCAAAAAGAGAAAAACATATGGCATCTCACTCAAGTGAAATTGTTCCATCATAAAAATTCTACTCAAGTGAGTATTTTATCATAAAGGTTCTCTCCAGTTCTATTCAAGAAAAAGTATTTTATCATAAAAGTTGTCTTCAGTTCTATTCAAAGAAAAGTATTTTATCATGAAAATTCTCTCCAAATATATTCAAGCAAATGTATGATATGAGCAAGACGAAAAATATTGAAATCTTAGCCATCACTTATCAAAACCTCTATGGAGCAATTGGCCTTAGGTGATGCCATTGAGGGAGAGTGTTCATAATACCTCATGAATAAATCATAGATGTAAGACCTAACATGCATAATATAAGACCTCTAGGCATTATATGCTCCAAATTTAGATAAATTATTGGCCTTAGGTGATGCCATTGAGAGGGGGTGTGCATCTTAATGTCGCCACCTAGTGGCTAACTCCTAGATGTATAAGTCCTACGAGCATCTATTAAAATTATTATCTATAAATCTTCCCACTTATAAAAGCATTGTATTAAATCCTACGAGAACATTGTGTTAAGTCATACGAGCACTATGTAATGAATCTAGGATGAGGTTGATTTGAGAAGACTCAAGCTCCAACAATATTTTTAACAAGACCTCATATATATAACATCATTCTTAAAACACTAGGATCATAAATTATGACAAGATGACTTCCTTGTAGTCTGGAATACATGGCTTTCATCTTGGTATATATTTGTGTCCTTATTTATCACTGTCAAAGAAGACCTATGTTACTAGGGTACTTCATTTTTTCTTTTATGGAAATTGACATGTGATGCCCCCTATTAACATTAAGGGGGAGTGTTAGAACATAATGTTATTAGGGGTAATACCCTTATAACATTTATATATTGTTCTAATATAAGGTTATAAAACTTTATATATTATATGCTTACTAAGCATATCCCATTTGAAATAATTATAGTCTAATAATTAGATTGTTAATTATTTATGAATGGTGGTTGTTGAATAGGTGTGACTAATACTCTTTTAGATATTATGTCACGTTTCCTCCTATATTTAAGGAGCTTTTCTCTCGTTTGAGAGATAATGAACTTGGAGATTGATAGTGAATTCTATCACTATGCACGAGGTGTTATTGGCCACGTGAAAATATGAAGAAGCGTTCCCTAAGTTCAATTTATGTTATAATAGACCATTATTGTACGTGTTTTAATAAAATGATGCTTTATAGGATCTTTTTACCCAAAAGGGTTTTCCCCATGTATACCTTGTGTAATGTATAAAATCTATGCTCGTATGATTCTCATTTTATTAATTTTATATCTTGTTTATAATGATTAGTATCCTAAGATCCTAATTTGTATCAATTGTATATCTATACTACATAATATTTGGAATTGAATTGAGAATTCACATGTGCATCAATCACAAATTAACAAAATGTTTGATCTCCTAGGCTAGATGTTGTGTAGAAACATGAATGGTTCAAAATGAAAAAGAAGTTTTGGTGTTCATAAATGTTGGGAATTTACACATTGAAACATATAAAGTTAGAATGAGATCCATTGCCTCCTCCTAACTTTGATTGAGCCCCTAAAGGATCTATCCCTATCAATTGAGATAAATCTTTGATTTCATCTCCTTATAGTTGAGTGAAAGCCTAGAATTTCTCCCTATCGTCGAGGAACAAGAGGCACATTATCAATGTGACAACATTTGTGCCCCTTATCCTATTGATAGAGTGCTCTCTAATTGGTTGAGCCTTTCAATGGGAGAGGGTATACCTCAACCAAAGAAATGAGATGGAGGGTTTGGGCACTCAACTAATGCCAAGTCATTTATGCACTTCAACTTTAGATCAATAAGTTCAAGAGAATTTGCACACTACTCTCCCTATCAATAAGGAAAGTCCTCAACCTCTTTTAAGTAAATTTAATTGAAGGCCCTTATGTCAATCAAGTGCTCTTCTTCGACATTGTTGCATGAGTCAAGCTTGTATTTCACATAACATACATAATTGGAGATGCAAGAATCCATAATATAAATAATGATTGGCAACAAAATGAAATGAGAGTCAATTTTCCCATCCTCATTCAACATGTTTTATTCCTTGTAAATAAACAAATTTAGCTTTCATATTGATATAGATTGAAAATTTTGATACTCGTACAAATTTTATGTGTTTCATTTTTAAATTAAATTTCCACTCATATTTTAATAATGATACTAAAGAGATTGTTAAATCAAGACCTGTCTTAGAAGGAACATAACAATTAACAATTTATTTTGTTATATGACATGTCGATGCAACTATACTTAAATGAAACAAACTATAGAAAATTCAAAGCATCTAAGATCAAAAAATTGGCTACTAATTTGCAAGCTACAATCATATCTAAAGATTGTCAAATTTGATAATCACTAAAAATGGATATAGTTTAATAGCTTCAACAACTAAATAACAAAAAACTCCCCTAAATTGGGGGTTTTCTTACTTCCAATTTACAACTAACTTCAAACTCCATAATAAATCTCGAGATAACACTATTGGAAGGACTAAAAATTGTCTCCATCAAGAAGAATCTAAAGTTATGTGTTTGATTGTAAAGAGGTTAAATTCTATTGCATAATTTGTTACATTACTATTTTGCATTATAACTACTTTATCGCCATCCATGTAATCTTTATAGCCCTTAACATTTTAGTCATCTTCCTTATTATCCTACTTATAGCCACTAGATTAACTCTCTTGTTATTGTTCTTTTTTATCATAGGAATTGTCCTATAGGTGTGTCCACTATGGGAGGTCCCTTATATTAGAGATCTTACACTAATGTCTACAAAACTAGTTAACTATTAGGGGTGGTAACTATTATAAGTAGCATTGACCAAATGGTTGGATAGCTTTATGGAAGCTTTGTGATTTTTAAAATTTCTTCCTTAATGGTGTGCTAAAATGGGACTATAATATACACGTTAAGAGTGGCATTCCCACTTAAAGATGGTTCCATTACCTGCTAGCTCATTTTATGATTTTCCCCACTTATGTACCTCTAGGATATGAGGTTGCTCATTAATATAGGAACTCGTGTAAGAAATTGTAAATAATTTATTCAATTTTCCCCTAAATATTAATAAAACCTTAGAATTTGAAGAGGTTTTGTACATTGCATTTTTTTGTTTTATTCCACCTTTTATAATAAAAAAATGTTTACATAAAGTGGCATGATCTCCTAAAAAGATAAATGGCCAATGAATTACAAAAAATAGCTTTATACATATACCTTCATGAGTGCTTTATGACTTTCCTTGCCACCTTACTAATCATCACATGCAAACAATGATGAGAAATAAAGGTGTCATTTAACCAACTTTCTAAATATCCAATATCATTACCTCTAGAGACTAAATTAAAATTAAGGGTGATATATTAGATGGTGTTATTAAGCTATTGAAAAAATATTATAAATTACAACCCAATAAACATTTATTGCCTTCAGCTGTTAGTTACTTCCCTTCTTGTCTTTTCCTTTATTTTGAAATATTCTTGAAGAGTGGATGAGAGTAAACAAAGAATAACGACAAGTGTAAGAAGTGCTCTCAATGGTAAAAACCTGGAGAAAATCATTACATATAATTTAATAATTAAACCAACATAAACTATTTATCATTATATTTCAAAATGCAAGAGATTTGGATGAAAAAGTTACCAAGGAGGTAAAATCCCTTGTATTGAACACCAAGCATCAACTCCAAACACCTTTAGTAGTATAAGTATTTAGAGTTAGTCATGAAAAAAATATGAAGTCATACAATATAATAGAGATTTTATCTCTAGCTAGATAAACTGCAATTAAGATGGGGAAATCTCCAACAATCGATTAATTTGAAGAATTGCTACAAAACATTTTAAATTGTCATACAATTATACTCTTAGCTTGTACAAAAATGAATTTGAGTGATCACAATCTAATAACAAATTTCATATGGATCATAGATAACCCATGTATATAATATCTTATACAAAATGAATTTAAGTGATTGCAATCTCTTAAACAAATTTCATATGGAAATACATATAGCCTAATGGAAATATGAACGAATTCGGGGCTTCTAGTAGTTTATACGTTGAGGATAATTTTAAAATGCATAGTTGATATAGGCAATGTTTAAGCATTCCAAGACTTTCCTAACAAAGAATTAAATAAATATATACAACCATGATATGGGAGGTATCCTTTATTATTCATTATTAATGATGAAAGTTATACAATTGGAAGCCTTGCCTCAATTGGTTGCAATTCCAATGAGGCATCCATGCCCAAACTCTTATAATCTCTTTGGGCAATCCACTATCAAATCTACACAATTAAACATCTCAAAACCACGTTAAAAAATGATAAAAATAAGAAGCAACCTCTATAACTTCCAGTACATGACAACAACATTCTTAAATGGGAATTCTAACTATTTATTAACCTACAATCATTATAAATCTCATAATGATTCCTTGACAAACCATATAACATTATGTCATTTTTCAATAGGTCTAACAATGCTCCTAGACCTAGCGTTATGTTTTCTTGAGACATGTGCAATGACTCAAAAAATTATCTTTTGTGTTCTTCAAATGTAACTCATTGCACATTACGAGCCTCTTTTCTCCAAACCATCTCTACATTGTGCAATGCTTTGCACACCAATCAATTATAATTACCATCTGTGCTAAACAACTAAAAGAACAAATGCATTACATTGGCATGCAGATAGTCATTGTTGAATTCACTAACATCAACAATGATGCATCAAACGATCACCAATTGTTCACACCTAACTAGCTCATGGACAACAAATTAGTTACATCAAGCAATTGGCATTCAATTCTTAGACATCAATATCTTAAGAAAAAAATTAAATGCTTCTTGAACACAACTCTATAAGGGTGAAAAGTAGCCATGTAGTCAATCTTTTGAAATCTGCATTCCATGCAATATTTTAGTCACTCCTTAGTGTAGCATATTAAAACAACTTATGATTTTCTAGAGCTCTCTCACTATTTTCCTAAATTTCCATGGGATATCTTTTCTCTAGTTAGAATTTCCAGCACAATATATTTCTAGAACAAAAATTCTTGCCACTAAAACCGCTTTTGGTTGAACTTCCTTGCAACATACTTTCTTAAAGTAAAGGACTAAATATAATAGAGAGTGGGTGATTGATCTATTCCAACATTGCAATATGTCTAGTAATTTGAAATGAAGTCTGAAACAACCATTTTTTAATATTTGGCTCACTCAAAGACTAAGAGAAAACTTGTGTTCCTTTCTTTTAGTGGAGTTCATACCATGAAAACATGATTACCAAAAAAAGAGAGCATTCACAATCATTTCATGTTGCTTGTTCCTCCCAAGAATCTTAAATATGAGTCCCTGAATCCTTTTTATAACGCTGTTCTTTATATGATTGATTTGCAACTCACTACTCCTTTCCACTATGCCTACACAAGTCTCCTCAATCAAAGTTATTGGCATTCCCCTCAGGAACATCCTTGGGGTTATTGTCATCCTCTTTACAAACCTACTAGGAGCGGATGTCTTCCTCCTCATAAAAGACCTAGGTGATACCATATCCATAGAAAGTTGTCAATGAACTTTACAAAAAAAAGGATTGCGTGAAATTTGGGTAGGATGCTTCTAGACTAGAAAGGTAGATGTCCTTGTTGCTAGATTGTTGTTCCTAAACAAATGCATAAGGGAATGCTTATGGAACATTTCCTTTTTGTCAAATATTGACAATTGCGATATGGTGGACACTAATCAATATCAATTCTCATGCCAATCAGCGGCTCTAGACTTCTAGTTATCCTTTCATCACTAATGCATGTTGTTCTTAGGAGCTACTTAGGTTATCCAAGTTGCAATTTCACACAAAATTAGAAAAACTATTTTTTGGTTTTTTCTACTTTTTTGAATTTTGCATTTTCAAGCCCCTCTAGAGAAGAATATATCCACAACAATTTATTTGGGTGCCTTGATGTCTTTCTTTACCTTTCATTCAAGACACCTACTCTAGTTTGTGATCTAAGTTTTCCATTGTATAATTGAATTTTGAGCTACAAGATAAGAGTTATGACCCTAAAAAGTAGGGGTACCAAACATAAATAAGTCCAATCATTCATTTATCTAGTAAGTTTGTTCTTATTTCATTACCCACTTCAAGTTCCAAGGCATGGCTCACTACCATGTATGATAATTCTTTGGTTTTCACTATAGACCCTAATTTATTTTATTTTTGTATTGAACAAATATATAATCATTGAAATTGAAGCATTGAAACAATATATAAGGCATACAACCTTCCCATGGGTTTTCCCATGTATAAATACTAAAGAAATTTCTATTTTGTTCATCTATTTAGTGATTGTCAATTCTCTTTATCATACATCAAGTTCAATAGCTAGTGTATTGTCCCCTAAAATAATAAACCCAAAATCATATATGTAAGATTCAATGAGAATATTAAGTGAAAATCTAAATATATGAGCTAAGATCTAGGTAAGAGGACACATGTTACAAAAGTAATAAGTAAATAGAAAAATGATGTAGAATGCAAAAAAAGAAACTATACTAATACAGGGGATGTGAGAAGATACAATACGAAAGACTGCTTACAAATATATGAGCCTCTTGGATGCATGAGTCAAGGAGATGACATGTCCAAGAGGTTGTGAGTTTAAATCTCAATCACTCCCAATTAAGAGTTGAGTTAACTCAATCTAACTAAGATAGAGATGACATTGACTAAACAAAAGTGACACCTAAGTACTGTCAATCAAGGGTTCATAAGGTATTGGTGGCACTTGTGCACCTCAAGTCAAGCTATCTAAGTAGCAATTAAATATTCTTAATATCTTATGTAAACTTACTAATAAGATGCAATGTTACACTTGGATAGAAACATATCCAAGGTGAAGTATAAATAAAACACCAAAGCCCCATAAATACAACTTAGGAGGAATGAGATCCTGGCAAATGTGTGGCCATATTAGGTACCCATGTACAATAATCTCTCACAGAAGAAGCAGAAAGATAAAACCCCATGCAAGGAAAGAGTGTCACCCATCCCCTTCCCACAACCAAGAAAGAGAGGAAGAAGATTAAGGACTTTGCACCAGACCCATCCTTGTATCGAGTTTTTCCTCAAATGAGGTTTTATCCTATTGCATCTGAGATAGATTATTGTACATGGGTGCCTATACATCACCCCCATCCTCTTTGCTTCCCAATGTGTAGTTTCCTACACCAATGGTGGATGCTCAACACGAAATGCTAAAGATGATCTATGCCCATTGAACAACATTTCTCCCCTTAGGAAGAAAGAAATCTAAAGGTGAATGCAAAAGATCTTCCCATTCTAGAAAGGAATATGAGGGAAGAAAAAACAAGATAAAAATCTCTAGAAGCTACTCATGTCACCAAGTTAGTACTTGTTGGTACCCATACAAATCTCAACTTTCGTACTAATACTTGTTTACTTCATCATCAATCAATCATCTTTTGTTTGTTTTGATTATATGGGAAAAACAAGTTTTGGAGGGACCCAAAACCCCTTACAAATAGGTTTTGAAGGGATCCAAAACCCTACTGCAAACAGATAAAACACAAACAACCGACAACCTAACAACATCAGCCACCACAAGATAGACTAGACTACTCATGCTACAAAGATCAGGTTTTGAAGGGAACCTTAAACCCTTTACAACTAGGTTTTTATAGGGACCTTGAACCCTAACAACTAACAAACACAGCTTGGATCAGCCAGGCAACGACTCAGCCTACAACAGCTAGGTTGCAGCAAACCAACCACTCAGTGAGAACATTACTGAGTCTAAAGAAATGGAAAACATAGTGATGTCGAAAACCCACATCACCCAACCAGATTCTCCCCATAAGAGAGGCCCAAAAAAGAGGGCAGCAAGAGCTCCTTTTCAAAAACTTCAGCCCTTCCAAACTCCCCACCTCAATAGGAAAATTAGACTACACAACACTAAGAGTGGCAAATACCCTATTGCAACACCCACCAACCCCACAAGCCAACTCAAACTCCACCTCAAAAGGAGAAGATGAAATAAGAGCCCTTTCCACAAAATTCACAACTCTACAACAAAATCCACCACCTCAATAGGGGTTACTAGAAAGAAGACCAACAACAAAGTGAACACCCAACCATCTCTACATAACCCAACTCCACCTCAAAAGGTGTAGTCTCTACATCAATAGAAGACATTGACTGCAAAGTTGGCAAGCAAGAACACATTCCAATAGAAAGGGAAGAAATGACATCCTTCAGCAACATAGGTCACAGGGAAACAACAAAAGGGCAACCACTGCAACTATGGAAACCTTCAACCAGGGCATCATGAACCAGGTTTCCTGCAAACCATAAGAATCCAACCCCTTCAAGAAATGAGACATCACACACCATATGGGGTCCAGGAAAGTTCCCTTAAGGAACGCAGGCCAAAAGACAAGAATCAAGGCCTTCATCGCCTCCAAGAAAATCTTCACCAAGGACACCAAAAAAAAGTATCCTTCAAAAAGCACCATTGCAACCCAGTCAACAGCAAAAGGGTGATCCCACAATACTGGTTTACAATTTTTGGCCAAATTGGACACTAAAATAATTTTTTCTAACTAAATCTTCACTTTCGGGCACCTATAGCGGCTAAACCGTGAAGAATTTGAAGATGATGCAAACTAGTGATTTGTCACATTTTGTCTATAGATTCTAAATATATTTTTTTTCAAAATTTTTGGAATCAAATTGCACTTCTTTTTCCATCTCCTTCAAAAACTAGTTTTTTTCAAAACAACATTTTTAAGGAGTGACGCTCATCGTATAACACAATTTTTTTCCATGAAGGATAAAATTCTAATTTTTTCGAATTTAGATTTGTAACTACGATATCTAGTGCTTCCAATTGGTTAGATAGTGTTTTATTGAATATTTTTTCCTTAATCAAGTTTCGAAGTCAAACCAATTACAATTCAAACATAGGTGGACCGTATAACACAACTTTTTTTGTATGTATCAAAATTCAATTCTTTTTTTTGTTGGATCAAACACTTCAATATCTGGTGCACTCATATTTTTCAATTTTTTTTTTTGATAATCTGCTATTTTTCCACGTGTAGAACAGAGAGCTTGATTTTTGGTGAAAAACCTATGTTTAATAAAACTAAAAAAACAAATACATAATAAAACCAAAACATATTAAAATAATATTCGTTGGATAGCTCGTTCCGAGGACTACCATCATCCAGTTAAGTCTATGAAGTCTCCTCCATTTTCATCCTCAACCCGAGCTTCGAAGCACAAAATTTTGGACATTTATGGTGCCTGATGGTGAGAAGGTGGGAAAAGGGGGGTTCGGGCGAACCAGGGGGGGTTCGAGCGAACCCTCAAACTAGGGTTCATTCAAACCCCTTTTCAAAAAATGTTTTCTTTGTTGTTTTTGGTGGAAATGGTGGATCCTCGCATTTAATTGGTTTGCTCGAACCAAAGGGTTCATTCAAATCCCAAAAACCACTTTTTTTTGCATGGGGTCATTTTTTGCAACTTTTCCTTCCTCACTCGAATTGTAAACCACTTTTGTGGGTTTACCTAGAAAGGCTCCCATGAACAATGATTCCACAGAGCATGAATCGTCCAAGTTCCACCACAAACAACAAGAAACTAACTGCCAAAGAAAAAAAAATTCCCCCTTTAACTTCAAAGGCTTCACAGGCCATAAAGGGATCAAAACCACTTCCTCAAGAAACATAAACTTTTGGGTTAACAGAATAAACTTTGAAAGTAACCCAACCATCAAGAAAAACACTTCAATGGTGATCATAGAGACACCCTTAAACAACTGCAAAAAACATCCAAACCCCCACCTTAACATAAGCTTCACAAACCATAAAGGGTTTGAAAACAAAAGTAGAGCCCTAGGATTGGAGGAGCCAAAGCCTCTTGCCCTGTGAAAACAGGACACCATCGAGCAGAAATCAAAGCATAAACAACTCCACCGAGCAACACCGAAGAGGCCAAACATCACCATACAGAGAATCTCCACAAGGAAGACCACCCACAGGACAACAACCACCAAAGAGAAACAACACAAGAAACTTATAGGTTGCACCAAACAAAAGAGAAAACACAGAGGCCAGAAGGTGCAGGGGCAAACAACAAAGGAAGAGGCTTAAAAAAAAAAACACAATAAGGCACCAACACATGCCTCTCCTCTAAAAGCCTAGCACCACAACTCCTGTATTCTCAAAAAAATACCAAAAACCAGGAACCCCACAACACCAACACATGCCAAAGCTAGCCCAAAGCCCAAGAAAAGACAAACCAAGCACAAGAAGAGCCTGGGACAACAAACCTGACCTCAACAACACCAAAAGAGGTAACAAACAAAGACAAAGGCTGCAACCTCACTTGTGGACAAACACAACACAACCAAAAGGAATGGACTTGTAATGGCGTGAATTTGCACCCCTTGCAAATTCCCCATTTATGTATCCCTTACCTTAGAAACACGAACCCGATGATGTATTTTCCACATCCGCTTCCACCTTCCATCCACTTGGTAGCTGGTTTGTGTGTCGGTGGGGGATATTTTGTTTGGGACGCTAGCGCGGCGTGTTGCCATCCTGACAGGATTCTCGCCTCTAGAATCTACAAGGGCGTTACTCCTCCATTGGATGCGAAGTGTAATGCTTCCTGCCCCTCCGACCGACTTCAAACGACCCTTTTGCCTCCATTCTTCCCTTCAAATTACCTTATTCTTCATTCTATCTAGCTTCTTCAATCTTCTACACACTTTGGCTTCTCAACTTGATCAACTCCCACACTTTCAAGCTGCACCATCACTCCATTGAAGCTGCCAGTTGCTGCTTTGTTGGCTACTTCTCTTCGTTGTTGTGGCAGCGTTGGCTTTGGAGAGCTTGCAAGCTCACATCTTCCTCCATTTGCCTTGAGTGCACTTGGTCAAACGTTTGACTCCTAGATTATTAACTATTATGCTTACTTTATTCATTAGCTTCCATATTGTATTAAGTGATTATTGGTTGGATGTTACACAAATCCGCAAATTATTGTCTTTCTTATATAATATGTTAAATGTTTACCCTTTGTTGTACCCAAAACCAAAATTTTTGCTTCACTAAGGCATTTTGCTTAATTTAGTTTTAATCTTGTTAAAGTGATGTCAGAAGGTCGTTTTTGGGGTTTTCAAATATGGAGTTGATGTCAGTGTCATGTCAGTCTGTTACTGAAGAGATTTAAGGAAAATGAAAATTTGAAGGAAAAGCATCAAAATTTTCTATCTCTGGAGAGGGGAGCACATTTTCAAAAGGGCGCCCTATCTTTTAGGGGCCCAGATCCTGTTTTTAGGGTTTGTCACCTCCAGCAGACATTTGTCCGGCATCACGTCAGCTTCGCAGTAAGCTTTCAAGTTTGTCAAACGGAACTGTTTCGAGCAAGTTGTGGAAGATATAGCGCAAAACGAGGCGGAAACGAGAATTGACTAACACTGGAGAAAAGCGCAGCTTCTGAGAATGGCGCCCATCTTTTTGAGGTGCCAAATGAAGGATTTTGACTGAATGCCATCCAAGATGTTTGTCTCACTTTTGTTCAAGCTTCGCGACGCATCCGTCAGTGGGTGAATCTGAGTTGCTGAAGTCAGTGAACCAGAGGTCAAACATAGGGTCAAATCTTAGTCAGAATATCAAAGAAAAAGCAAAAGAGCACATTTTAAGAAAGGCGCCTGAACTTTTCAAGCCTTTAATGCTTTCTTTTTGATGATTTCAGATATTCAATGTGTCTGTGTTACGCTCAGCTTTCCGTTGCCTGTCTCCGTCAGTTCAGAGGATGACTTAGCAGCTTGCAGTTGGAGTTTTTGTGATATTCTAGTCAATTCCAGAAATGGCTAAGTCTGGAATGAAAAGAGCAGTTTTTCAAAAGGGCGCCCTTGTTTTTCATCCCTCAGATGATGTTTTCTGGGGAAATGTGCCTTTGCAGCTGTCATGCAGAATGAAGTCAGCTTCGCAGTGAACCTGAGATCCAGTCCTGAAAGTTGATAAATCAGAAGTTATGAAGGTTTTATTTTTCCCTTCGTACGAGATGCAGAAGTCAGAAATGGCTAAGTCTGAGGAAAAGCGCAGCTTTTGAAAAAGGCGCTTGGATTTTTGAGCCTTCAGATGTCAGTTTTGTGGTTTCCAGTCTCAAGATACCTTTTAATCAGTTTTTACTTAGCTTGCGAATGCACCTGTCAGTCAGTCAATCGGAGAAGTCAGTCAGCCAGTGTCAGAGGATGAACAGAGGTCCCGGCAGAAGTTTAAGCCTAAATTTTCATGAAATTTGGCTAAGTCTGGAATTCGCCTTAAGAGTTCAAAGTTGGATTTTCGAAAGAGAGTTGAATGGACGCCTTAACTGGAGTTCTGACTGCAGTTAGACTAAACATTTTCTGGGTTGTCATCTTCAGTTCATATATTGGCATGTTGAGTGATCTTTCAGTTCGCATGTCGAGTTAACTACTTTGCATGTTCAGTTAACTACCTTGCATGTTGAGTTAACTTGATTGCATGTTGACTTAACTGAAGATTATTCTTGAATGTCAACTGGAGTTTACATGCATGGCGAATTTGGTTGCAATTGTGAAGATTTTGTGAAGATGGCGCTTCATTGAGTGTTAACTGAAGTTCTAGAAGGGATGGCATAAATGATGAAGCATAAATTAGTGAAGTATGGCGCATTTGAATGTTAACTTCACTTATCAAAAGGGTCGCCATATTTAGAATTTTATTGATGAAGCGTAAATTAGTGAAGCTACGCATTTTACAAAGAGTGATAACTTTAGTTCCAAAAGGGTTGTTATTTTTAGCATGTGAAGTTGGCGCATTCACTTCTTGAAGGCCAACTGAAGTCATGAAAGGGTCGCTATTTTTGGAATATTTATTGCATGAAAATGGCGAACTCATCTCAATTAAGATTGTCAACTTTAGTTATCAAAAGGGACGCCTTAGTTCAAATTTGTGAATCTAAAGCAAGTGTGAAGAATGGCGAACTTAATATGGATTACTAAACTGAGGTCAAAGTTGCATGAAGTTGTTAACTGAAGACTGAAAAGGGAAACCCTAATGCATGGCGATTTAATTAGCTTATTTAAGTTTCAGTTAACTGAAATGAGGTCCAATCACAAGCCAAGCGCACTTCTCAAAGATTCCATACCTTATGCGAATTTCATAGATGAAAGTCTATTTAACCAAGCAATGGCGTCCATTATTTCATCATCTTTAGCTTCGAAGTTCATATTCTTCTTGAGCGACCAGCAAGCTAAAGGTGCTACAGGTGTCCGAATTCAGCATTCTTCATAGCAACGAGTTCAGATTGTTCAGAGGAAGGCGATTCTAGACTTTATTTTCACTTTGCATGCAGGTTTCATCAAGTTTCAAGGAAGAGGTTGGCGGATTTTTCAGAAGCAGACAAGCAAAACTTTCTATCTTCTGTCTTATTTCTTCTATTTCTCACCTTAGGTACTTTCTTCGCATGTCAAAGAAATTCAACACATATTCAGAATCTGATCATCTGGGTTCGCATACTTCAGCATTTGCAGCAAAACCCACGTCTTAGATTTTTTCGAGGAAATCGCCCCGTAGCTTTCATTTTGAAGCTCTGTGCTTTTTTCCGAGAATCTCTTTGCATGTGGGCTTGAAACACATTTTTTCAAGAATTCAGCTATCTGGGTTTGTTCAGAATTCCGTTGTGCACAAAACCCATGTTCCAGAAAAACTTCGAAAATTTCTTTCGTCAGAGGCTATTTTTAGCCTTATCCAGAGGTTTTCAGAAAGTTCTTCAAGTATATTCGACTTTACAGTCAAAAGTCCTCATTTTCAAAATGCAGTTCAATCTCATTGATTACAAGGCCAAATCGGCTCTTGCACATAATTTCATCAAAACTTCAGATACAGACCTGAATCATGTTTATCCAGTGGTTAATCTGAGCAGTCTGGAAGGTGTTAGCAGCAACGCATTGAGAAATCTTGAGCGTTCCGGGTTGCTGGCAGCGGCATCCATTCCTGTTACTACTTTCGATCTTGAGTTCGTTCTTGCTTGCATCAAGCATTATGACTCATCTTCACGACAAATCAGATCAGTTGACGGGAGGGTTGTTTGCAGTATCAAACCGAAGGACATAGAGAAATGCTTTGCTATTCCTCCTCGTTCAGATAACTTTACTGTAGTTCTTGAGGCCTGTGAGAAGATATGGGATGCTGATCAACAACGTTCGCAGAGGAAGGTGGCTCAGAAATGGCTAAAAGTTCAAAAGACTAACATGCCTAAAAAGGTTGGTCGTGGTGAATTCAAAGACGAAGTTGCTGTTTTGATAACTTTACTCAATCGAGTTACTGGTCAACAGGATGCTAGCACTTTCCGTTCATGGATGTTTTACCTAATTACCAAATTCTTGATGGCACAGAGCATTTTGACTGGGCTATGTTGATTAGTGATTGCTTACATCAGCAGATTACTAACTTTCTCAAGTATCATGAGTTTCATATGATATCCTACTTAGTCTACTTGGTTGCATTTCAAGGTAGCTACAGGCATCTGAAAACTAATGGCACTCTCGGTGTTCAACGAGTTCACGAGTATTATCCTCAGTTGGAGTTTTCTCAATCCGAGCAAGACTTTCGGGCAGTGAACGATCATTTTTCTATGAGAACCGTTAGAAATCTTGACAACGAGATGCACATTCGTATTTCTGCCGAGGCCAAATCAGCAATGGAGACTTGGGTGGATTGGTTTATCCAGTTCCCTACTTTCACATACATCCGGGTTTATGGATATGTTGGAGAGCCCTTGATGTTGCCGAGGTACCCGTCAGACAAGATCATCTTCATGGAGTTTCTCAGGCAAATGCAACATGTTCATTTCTTTCTTCGCAATCGTCATAAGACTGCGGCTAATTTTCCATTCACATTGGGAATTTTCACGTGCAATGCGGCGACAGATGCCAGCTTATGTCTACTGAGATAGAGAGGTTCAAGTTCAAAACTCATACCGAGAGGCGTTCCTATGATCCTCTTGGTCATTATGCAGACAGGTTGGAGCGAGGGATTGCACATGAGCCAGCACTTGAAGATTTCTGGGCTAATTGTGAAGATGAATTCGAGGTTCGTCGTCGTCACTATTGTAGACTCACTATCGGTCAGCTCTTGATTACTTATCAGAAGATGTTGATGGTCTATCAGATGATGATGGAGAAGTTCTTCTCAATTCATATGTCAAAGATCAAGTTGCTCGGCAGCCACTTCGCTCACCTGATTGGTATGCTAAGGAGAATACTTCTATCGAGGAGGTTTCCAGATCAGTTATCAAGACTAGCAGGTTGTTCTTGGAAAGCAAACGGAAGCGGAAGTCAGTTCCTGTAGCAGAGCCGCCAAAGGATTTCTCTTCGTTGCCTTCTACTTCTAGGGCAAGACCTCGAGTCAAGGCCATTATAATACCTCCTGAAGGGGTTAGACTCAGTGGAAACACGGGAAAGAGAGCTACTGGTAAGAGGAAGCAGAAGCAAGTTGAGAATGTTCCTGAGATTCCAGTAGAGACAGTTATTCAGGCTGAACCTCACGTTGAACCTCCTAGTCCGCCTCACATGCAACCTATTGACATAGATTCTGAGCCTGAGACACCAATTCAAGCTAGATCGGAGACACCTGAACCGCCACAGGTTGATACATCAGGGACAGTCTCTCCTCGAATTGAAAATATTGTTCAGTCATGTTGGCTCGAGAAGTCTTTAGGAAGATAGAGGCGAGAACCCTCATACAACCTTGATTTATCTGAGTTCGGTGAACCTTATCAGAGAAGGTCGAACAAGAAGATCAAGAAACAAGTGCATATCGAGAAAACTCCAGAATCAGAGATTGTTATCGAAGTTGCCGTTCCTCCAGAAGGTAAAAGCTTGGATGAAGTCGAAGTTGGTGATTTCACTTTTACTAAGGCTAATCTTGGCAGGACCACTCGAGAGACAGATGTGACTCTTCTTAAGATCGTCACTAATAATCTTGAAGAGCGAATCACGAAGGATGGAGAAGACAAGGCCTTGCTCAAGGCTGAAAATAGTCAACTTCGTCAGTACATTTCTGATCTTGTTCATGGAAGTTCGAATAGAGCGCCTGTTCTTCCTCAGAATACACCTGCAGAAACAACGAAAGCTGGATCAGTTAGTCAGTCATGGCAGACTTTTGGACAACTGGATTGAAAGTGTAGTTGCTACAGGTCAACGTCTTCTTGCAGATTTGTATCAATTGAGGAGTGATGCACATAAACTCCGTCAGGGTATTCAGTTGCTCGAAGTTGCAGTTGCAGAGAGTTTGGCAAAGGATCGTGTTCTGGTATCTCAATTATCTGTTGCATACGATGCCTTGGAGATTGACGAGGACCAGGAGAAAGTTTTTACTTGGAGAGAGCAGCACCTTCTCAAAATGGAAATATGTGAGAAGATTTCTACCAAGTTGTTTTCACTCAAGGATGATGTGGTTGGAGTACTTGCACTTGTTAGCGGTTTCGTTGTTCAGATTCCATGTCATTATCTTCTTGAAGATGGCACGTATGTTGAGTTGGACAAAGTACAAGCTGAATTCGAGAAGCTGATTTGTGACAGCCTTGAAGGTGAGCCAATGGCGACTAAGTTAGAGAATATTTCAGTGATTGCAGCTAGTCTCAGAAAGGCGACTGAAGATTGTAAAGATGGCATGCATACGATCAGGGAAAGTGGCAGAGAACTGAAGAAACAGACTGTTGTTTTGAACAGCATCAAAGTGCCAGATGACACAGAGATTGATGAGTTCTTGGTCAAAGTGTTAGACCGAGATGACATGGAGTGATCTGCCAGTTGGAACCTGCAGTTAATTTCGAGGGTTGAGTCATGAGCAGCAGTTAACTCGACTTTCAGTCTTGAGTTTACTTGCTGACTTAACACATGCTTATCTCGTCCTTGGAATTATCATCATAGGAGTTAGGGTTAGGGTTTCCAGTTAACTGAGGGTAGTGTCCAGTTAACTTTGCTTTAAATAAGGACGTGCATGCTTGCACATGGTCCATTTAGGTTAAATGTATCGGTTAACTGATGGTAGCTTTCCAGTTAACTGTATAGTTTACTTTATTAGGGCTTAGTAGTAAATCTTGCATGCATTGCAAGGCTGTAGATGACTCAAGGTGATTTTAGGGTTCCCTACACCTTGATGTATATAAATAAGAGCTTTTGCTCATTTGTAAATAACTTTTGCTTGAGAGAGAAATATATGCTGCGCCTACCTTGCCCTCAATATTGCTCTTTTGGTATTTGTTCATGCGTCTTTACTTTATGATCAATTGTTATGCCACATAGGGTTTCATGCGATTGTGATGGTGAATTCTTTCCATAGTTTAGATAAATCTGTTTTGTGTTCAATGAGCTTGTTCAGATTGAGATGATAGTTGTGCCTACCTTGCCTTCAAGTAGAGAATCTGCATTTGTTTATCGTATGGTGTTGTGAACAATAAACTTGTTCGGATTGAGATAATAGTTGTGCCACCTTGCCCTCAAGTAGAGAATCCGTATTCAGTTTATCGTGTGATGTTGTTATCAATAAACTTGTTTAGATTGAACAAATAGATGTGCCACCTTGCCTTCAAGTTGAGGGTCTATACTTGTTTATCGTCTGATAGTCAAACCTTGCTCTGTTTCCTCATGCTCTGTTTTCTTGAGGAGACTGGATAGAATTTAAGCAATTAAGTTTAGTTGTAGTTAGTGAATCTGCGAAACCAGAGAAAATTCTCAGCTGCAACGTATATAGTTTTCGAAGAAAGCCTTGTACCTCTACAGCTGAAACAAAAAGACAGGAATTAGTTTAGTTTATTTCCCTTGCGTATTTTGTCAAGACAACGAGGGAGCTTCCTCCTAATTTGAAGAGCACTCATTGTGTAGTGTGCATAGCTATTCGTACCAACCTTACTCGAGGTGCTAGTTGTGCCATGCACCTTCACTATAAAGGGCATTCAAGGCAATTGTTATCCATTAAATTAGATGAGTGTGAGGGTCAAAATCCACGTCTATTACTCATAGGATTGGGTGTCATCAAATGCTACCCATTAGAAGCTAGATAAGCTCCTCCACAACTTTTTGTGGGCTACAACATAAGCAAAGAAAGGCTTCCACCACGTGAGCTGGGATTTGGTTGTATTCTCAAAGATGAGGGTAGTTTAGGCATCATCAATGTTTGCTGGAAGGGAAAAGCCCTACATGCCAAGTAGATTATTTGGGCTATCAAAGAATTGGAAGCTTGGAAGGTCATACTCTGAGCCAAGATAAGTAATGGATTTCTCAATTGTAAACAAGACAGGAAACTTCTGTAACTAGAATACTTCTCAAACTGGCCTCAATCAAAGTTATTTGGAAAGCATGTAAATCATTTACAAAATGTCATAATAATGAGATAAATTATGATCTCCAATTCAGCAATCATTTTATTCACTGGATGCATGTACACAAGATAGATTCCTAGTTGCTGGCTTCCCTTGGTGCATTGCCTTAGGTTACTTTTCGTCTTAATGGCATTAGGATAATTGCAGACATATTCTATCCCAAGTGTAAAACTTGGATCACATTGCAGGAGCTTAAAAAAAAAACTCTGATAGCTATCTCAGGGTAGAAATTATGTTGGAAATTTCAAAATCCTTGATTCTCGATGTCCTTAATCAGATACTTGGATTGATTTTGCAGCAAAATTCTAAAAAAGACTGGGTTTGGAACTTTAAAAAAACTTCAATGAATACACTCCAACCAATGTTTATGCCTGGATGCACAAGTGTATTGATTCCAATAGCAAGCTTAGCAAAATCTGGAAATTATCCTACCAGGTATAATCTTTGGTATAGATGAATTGAAGCTATATGAAAAGCATCCCTGCAACCCAAAAAGGATCATAGGCTACAAATGTTTGCAGCCAGATTCCATTTAGGGTATTGTCATGGAAATTAGCCTTGGCAATATGCATTATTGGTCCTCAACATTTATACCTTACAGCTCCTCGAAGAAGAAAACTTCCTTAAAATTTGGAAAGTGGGCAGTGATGGAATATTTAATTAGCCACCTGTTTTTAGCTTTTAAAGCTTTACTGACATGTTTTTAGTCATTGTACTAATTGTGGTGCAGATTAAAAATCAAACAAAGGTAGCTAAGGAACTGGCACATTCGAGCTCTTCTTGCTCATTGTGGAAATGCTCTTTGCACCATTAGCAGAGTCCTTCTTCAAGATAGCTGGTCTGAAGATCAAGCACGGCAAGAACTACTCTCGAACTTGGCATAACTTGGCATAGAAAGTGGGTCTAAGAGAGGGAGACTTGGCCAGCTGGTGAACATCTTCCAACAGGACTCATTCCCATCAGTGATCCCAGTATGTAGAGCTCTGTCCATCTTTTCTTATGTGTAACTATGAACTGCATGTTCCATTGACCATTTCATCTGTGATGCCTGTATAGCAACATGGGTAGGAGATTTCCACCAGATAGCCCTACCAGCTGAAAACTAGATTGCATTCAGTCTGGACCAGCAATGACAAGGAGAATCTGACTTTAAATTCAGATACTAGAGCTTAGTCCATGTTATTCTCATAGCTTTCATACAGACTCATTGATTGTCCTGGGAGCCAAGTTTAATTTGCACAATATTGCAGTTTTAAGTATAGAACTTTTAAGCTGGGTTAAGCTTCTTAGAGTATGTCATTTGTTCCTGTCTCCTTTTTGTCTTAATGCTGTGTTTTTTAATTAATTGACAAATGGAAAAAATCATTATTTTAAATTAAACAAATAAATCATTCAATAAGTAGAGCCATGGTCATCATACCAGAGCAAATGAAAAAATCAGAAGACACATTTTTGGGATATCCGATAGCAATAAAGCTGGCCATGCCAATAAAGATGGCACAATGCTCCAGATAAACCTGATGAAAAATAAATATCCAAGTTAAAATAAACTTGATAGAACAAATTTAAAAAACAGCATCAAAATATACTGGAGCCAAAGTAATTTGATAGTGAAGCAACTATCATCTAGAATTTATAAAAACAAGAATTGAACTCCCAAATCAAAATTATATGACGAATGAAAATTTTAGATGCCCAAGAAATCCTCAAATCCAAATATTCTTGACTGATTGTAGCTTAAGGCTCAAAAAGTAAACTTTCTAACAAGAAAAAGAATATCATATCATTATCTCTCCGTTCAAGATAAGAACTTTCAATGTATTTCGTAAGAACATAAGCTATGAAAATGCCTTCGTGGATTTTCATTTTGCAAATAAGCCAGAAATGAACATATTGAGACTAATACTCTACGTTCACATCTCAAATTTCTAGAAAATTCCAACAAATGTACTCACAAATGCACATTACCAACTGTTGTACCCATACTCAAAATTATATGACAAATGCAAATTCTGTAAGTCTAAGAAATCCTCAAATCCAAATATTCTTCAACTGATCGTAAGCTTAAGGACAAAAAATTAAACTTTCTAATGAGAAAAAAATAGCTGATCATTATCTCTCACTTCAAAATAATAACATTGAACATATTTGGTGTGAACATAAGCTATGAAAATGCCTAGGTGGATTTTCATTTTGGAAATAAGCCAAAAATGTAAATATTGAGAATAATACACCAGGTTCACATCTCAAATTTCTAGAAAAATTCCAACAAATATATGCATATATGCACTGCTGTACCCATACAAAAATTTTGTAGAGTCACCTTTTGAGTCAAATTCTTAAAATTCTTCATTTTGTAAGCCATACTTGAACCCTTGTCATGATCATCAATGTTATTTTTGTCATCTCTAGTCAGTGTCTTTGCAGGGCCAATAAAAGGAGCTTTCCAACACATCTGGCTAGGTGAATATTGGAGCTTAGACAAGGGAGGAAAAGCAAAAAAAATGCTAAGGCATGAAAAAAATTTCCCTATGCAAGGGTGCACACCTCAATGAAGGAGCGCAAGTTTTGCCAAAAGCCAAAAAAAAATGCATCACAATGCAGTGGCATGCACCTAACCAAAGAGGAACATGAGTTAAGTTTTGAAAAGGTGTTTTCCAATGCAATGGCATACACCACTCCAAAGAGGGGGTATAAAATTCAAATTTGAAAATTTGCAGACCGAAGTAGAGCATCCACTTATGTATTGGAATGCAAAAGGTAAGTTTCAAAACCAAAATATGTTGCCTAGTGTAAGGGCACACACCTATATGAAGAGATACATAAAAGTAAAAAAAGTCAAAAATGTTGCCCAGTTAGAGGGTGTGCACTCCAATTAAGGCTTACAAGTTTTTGAAAGGCTAAAAATTGCTTGCATATATAGTGGCATGCATCTGCTGAAGGAAAAGCATAAAGTACAAAACAAGAATTTGTGTCTCAATATAGTGGTGTGCACCTAACAAAGTGGTGACATAAAATCTTCAAACTAAAACATGTGAGTGTACAGAGTGGCCCATGCCATCTAGAAGACCAACATCATTTTGTAAAAACACAAAAGTAATCCCCTATATTGCAGCACATGCCCTGTTGAAGGAAAACAAAATTTGCAAAGTCTAAAGTGAGCTGCCATACATAGGCATGTGCCTCATAGTAGAATGACAAATTTTTCCAAATACAAAACATGTTGCTGCATATAACAGTGCGCTCCCAGTCAAAGAGTTGCAACTTTTCAACACAGAATGCATATTTCCTACAAAGAGATCAGATTCCAAATACAAATGAAAGGCATTTTTATGTCCAAGCGCTCCATAGACAGATTTTTGAAAGAAAATCACAAAAAGGAAATGTCTTGACCAATATTTAGGCATACTTCATCATACAGTCACATTTTTTGTGTAATGTCCCCTTTCCAATAAGTCAACTCATGTGGGACCCATGAACCATTTCTGTGCTTCTCAACAGGCTAGGGCTGATTGCTAGAGAAGTATTGCCTAAGTGATGGCAGACTTACTTTTGAAGGTGCCCCAATGGTGAAGGCGAGAAACAAGTCAGATGGTGGCACACATATTGGATGGCTATTCCACAGGTAATCCACACCAAACAGCAACAAATGGTGGCAAACATGTACAAGAAGGCTGCCAAGCATAAATAAGAAGTTAAGTTTGCAAGAAAAAGCAACATAGACACCGCAGGTCTGCACTCAGCACTTTAGAGAATGCAAAATCAGGTCAATCACACTTCCTTTTTGGCAAAACCATTTGGAAATTCCAACCCTCATTGGCAAATGGTCAAGTGAAATGCACCCAAGAGAAAAAGGAAGTTTGAATGTTAGCATGACGTACAAGTTAGGTGGCAATGCCACAAATATACCACATCCAAAGTGTGGCAAAAGGGATATAAAAATGCACAAGCAGCTTAGGAGGTGTTTTAATTCCAAAGCAAATGCACTTTTAGATGGTATAACTTACATAAAATTCAGCCAATCTCAGCAAAAATGGGCTAAGTCATTAGTGATCAGCACCTGCCAGTTAAAGGAAAAGGAGGCACACATCTTTGATGGTTTTGGCACCCAAATTCAAGGCAGAGACCTTAAAAAGCACACCAAGCCTAAACATAGTTAAAACCTATGCTCCTCACGGATGCATCCTCTACCAAATATGATCTCATCCCCTTTAGGGGACATTTCAGGGACACAAGGGATAGGTAAGAAACATCCCATCCCATCCCCTATTTTGCAAAAAAATCAGAAACATGCCCAATGTGCACAATTCTTTTAGGGGAGACCTGGGTACGCAAGGGGATGGTTAGTGGATGTCTAGACGTCCTCATGTAGTAGCCCTAATGCTAGGGTTACGGGTGGTTAATCAATTCTACCCAGATCTATTGTCAAGCATAACGAAGTACAGGCAATGAACATATTAACTGATTTTTACACTCCACATTAACAGAACCATCAAAACTCAATGAGCAATTTGAGAACACAACAATTTATTAATGCCACTGAACAGATCTGATTTACAACAACTCCCAGTACAAATTGTATGGCTGCAGATCCAAGGTTTAACTGGGACTCTGGCTCCTTAAAAAATTCGACATTTAGTTTATGGATGCCATAGGATAATGTTGTATCACTGTGGGCGTCCTAGTCT
>VDFB02367636.1:0-22570 GCA_007258455.2 Sequoia sempervirens
TTAATTTACAAAACATTCTACTTAGGACTACTTGTTTTAATGTTAAACATGCTAATTATGTTTGTGTTAATTAGTACAATATTGATAGTTAAAGGATTTAATTAATGCTCCATTAATTTTTATATTATTGTTTTGAAAAAGAATAAGATTTCTTTTTAAAAGTTGGTTATAGTGTTTCATATTGATTTTCAATGCTATGGTTTTCAATAAAGAAGAGGGTTTCTTGGCTTTGTAGTATGCATGTGAAAATATACCAATTTGTAGGATGCTTCTAGCATTTTCTCACATTTAATGTGATCCGTTTCCTTTTTCTAGTCTTGAGTTCCTTTTTTACCTCTTTAAATGACCCTGGCCTTTCATTCCTCCACAACTATTTTTGTTGGAGTTGAAATCTTGAAAATGATCACCAATGGTTCCCTCACTTAAAAAACCTAGGAGGTTCATCCGAAAGGTCTTGCATGAGGTAAGTACCTCAAGACCCACCTCTAGATGTTGTTCTTCCCATTCTAGATTTTGGTGAACACTCTAAATGGCTTAATAATTTCACTCATTGGTTTTCTTGTGGGTAGAGCCCCCTTGAAAGTGTCTTCATGACTGGGTTGGAAAAGGATCTTCATGTGTCTCTATTTGAGATGAATTAATAATGTTACCTTTTCCATGTTTGAACTTTCTTACCTAGATTGCTTCCTCAATCGACTCTGTCATTTATGTAGAGCTTGAGAAGTTTTATTCAAATCACCCATAATGCAGATTTTATGTCAAGGTCAACATGTCCAAAGACCTCAAGAATGTAGTGGACATTCAAATTGGCCTAATCCATTACTCATAGTGCATCCAATATATTAATCTCAAGATAAACACTTGCTATCAACATGAGGATTTTGACCACAAGATTAAGAATTGTGTGTTGGATTCCAAATGACCTAAGCCCCTTACCCAACCCTCAACTGGGTCACCACTTGTAAAAGAGGAGGGTTGGTCTATAGTGTTTAACCACAAAGCCAAGAACACTAGATTTTCCAAACCCACCCCCTAATCCATCAATAAGGGGGTTTTGATTTGTATATTTCAAAACCCATCGACACAAATGTGTTAGATGTTGTGATAGATTCTCAAACCCAACCAATTTTGGTTACTTTGCAACCACCTATTGGTAAATCTCAACATACCTCCTTGTTGATGATGATGCCACTTGCAACAATAGTGTAGATAAAGTCCTCACAGGAAAACCACGAAGAAACTATCTTTCTTGAAAGATTGAACCAGGGCAACCTAAGGGTGTTCCATGTTATAGGAAAAAGGTTGAATTAGCTTAATACCAAATATTTTGTAGTCAGGTCTTGAGCATACTAGGTTCACTTCAGGGTATGATGTTATATTGTTGTTAATCTCAAGGGGTCTATGGTTAATCAAAATTATAAACATTCAGTACCAAGTTTCTAGTTCAATCATAAAATAATATCATGAAATCAAAAGATTTACAATAATATTTCATGAACATGAACAATTTTACTATCACTTGAGTAGATTTAGCTTTAAGAATTCAAAAATTTCATACGAAATGAAATATTTTCAATAATTTCCATTCATTCATCTATTTGTTTTGAAACATTTTCAAGAATTTAAACATCTAATCTAAAATAAAGCATAAAAATATTGAAAATTAAAATGTATCCTAGTTATTCTCCATGCATGCCCCAAGAATTAATCAAATCAAAGCAAACTACTTTATACTTCACTAGATTGCTTCATAGCTACATACAAAATGGTGTGATCTTTTAAAGAAGGGGTTTTAGTTTGGTCACCGAGTAGGTTCTATGTGCACCCTTAAATGATGCATCATGCATAGTCTTGTTCGATTGAACTAACAAAACCAACTGCAAAAAATCATGAGATAGGTAGCTATCAAATTGGCTTCAATATTGATTAAGTTCTATGTGGATACAAGTTTTTAGTCCGAAATGATTCAAAAAATAGGAAACAAGAACAACACTTAAAGAAGTTTTGGCTCTTTTGATATCCACATATTTTGAACTTAACTTAAAAAAAGTATCCCTTGGCCTTTTATAGTAGTAAGACATAGGTAGGATAAGACAAACACATGAGAGGAAATTCAAGGGACAAATCACATCAAGGCATGTGGAATGTGGTGATTAGTAAGAGAATTGCTAATGAAGTCAATGAAGGTTGACCTTCATATGCACATTGAAGTCCTTTGGGTTTCTTATCTTCTTATTATCAGGGCTCCTTCTTGGAACCAAACAAATCCGCTTAAATATAATGTAGGAAATTCCCATATATTCAGAATGATTAGGTGGAATTTCTTTTCCTACACTTAGATTCAATGTTGATTTGAACATTCTAGGAATAAGTAATCCCCATAATGAAGACACTTCTTTGCCACATGCTTAAAATCAAAAGTCCCAGTTTCCTGATATCTGGTGTATCATTGCAAAAAACTATATCCCATCATGAGCTTCCAAAGTACATTGTTGAACCTAGTAACATCATCAGATCTGCCTACAACTTTAATTTTCTTGACCATCCATACCTGAACTCTACATTGCAATCTGCTTCTCCTACAATCACAAATTCCACTCATTAAATCCCTTTAAAAAGAACATTTATAAAAATATCATGTAAATAAAACCATCATTAAATTTGTTATCATATAAATCCATCATAAATAACACACTTTCCGAAAATCACAAATTCTTGCATAATTATCCTTTATATACCAAATTATCAGGCTATTGGGCTTCTTGGATAACCTTAAGATTTTAAAACTTTACTTTGCATTGTTACCTAGTACCCGGTACCTGGTATGCAGCTTTACCCATGAATTTCCCAAACTTTAGTTTTATCAGAACTTCCATTTTTACCAAACCTTGACTATCAGACTAGGACACATTGCTCAACATTTACATTACCTTTTTCCTTTTTAACATTCCCGGTTCTTGGTATCTAGTACCCAAAACACTACATTATGAAGTACTCTTTCTTTAAAGATTTCTCTTTTCTCTTTACTTCTGATGATCTTTTCAACTAGCCAACACCTGCCAAAAGTGTTAATTTTCACTTGGGTCCCCAAGTATTATAGTCTTGGGGCGTGTTGTGAGACCACACAACAACTTGCAACCAATAAAACTAAATTTAAACCAAAACTTGAGATTAAATCACTAGTTGTAAACTATAATTTATGCATATTTTAAAACAATAACTCTTTACCTTTACCTAGATTCTGACATAAAAATAGTGAAAATTCCTCCAAAAAAATATCTGTGTGTGCTTTGATTAGTTCTAGTTTTTGGAACTTAGTGAAAAAAAATCAGTTCATTGACATTGAACTACATAATATGGTAATTGTCCAAAGCCAACCAGGGATAGAGCCTTGCTGCTAGTGAAGCATCCATAGCCTCGACAAGGTTATCCCTGTAATTCCCCCAAACATAGCTCTACTACCATCCAAGTGTCTATAGCCTTGGTAGAGATATTTGGATAGCCTAAAGAGTTGATCTTTTATATATATATATATATATATATATATATATATATATATATATATATATATATATATATATATATATATATATATCTTTTGATATTTCATTGATAGCTCATTTCAACTTGCAAGCAATGAAGCTTGCTATTAGGTTTGGAATTATAGTGGTAGTAAAGGTTACCTTTTGATTTTTCATTCAATGCAAATACCTTCATCGTTTCACTATTTCCTAAAAACCCACTTAATAATTCCCTATTGGTGTGTATTTCTAGCTAAAATTTACCATTTTTATGCCAAATCCTACCAACTACAACTCACTATATGTTAGAAGATATGTATAAATTAAAATTTAGCAACAAACAATTTAATCACCAAATTTAAATCTAAATTTAGAACCATTAGTTACCACCCTTTTTCAATCAAATGTTATGGAAACTACTAAATACTTGGCTAGCACTTTCAATTTGACGGTGCTGCAACATTAGTGGATCAAGAATGTGAAGATGACATTGAAACATGATTGCATTATTCTACATTAAATTCACACACCTCAATGCGCACATATTATCTCTTTTAAATTTCCCAAGTGATGATGTTTTCTACCTCATCGGCTTAATTTTCCTTTTTATTTCACACACATAAGCACCTTCATGATTAATACAACTTAATAAAAAAAAATGAAATGACCACCATTAATGTTGAAACCTTTAACTTGCTTGATTCACCGTCTTTGTACGAGGAAAATTTGAAGCAAATTGCCACTAATTGTGTGTAAAAATTAATTTGATTTACATTTTTCTCTAGCGAAACTCATCCAGTTGCCATCTTGTTTACGGTTTCCAAGACTTCAATCTAGTCAACTATGTATTGCAACTTCCTCACGATTTTCTATAAATTCTTCACTTCTCTCGAATTCTTCACACTTTTTACTTTGCATTCTTTTGTTTTTGTATTTTCTATTGTTTGCTAGTGCTTGCTTGCTTCTAGGTCATGGATACTCCCATTTTCCTAACTTTCTCTCACCGCCAGAATGTTTTCTTGGGTCGTCAAAGGCTTGAAAAGGTTTTCTTCGTTCGGACTAACAATTTCACTGTACCAAACTTGTGCTTAGTCCTTGGGGGACAATACATGGAATCCAACTGATACTACTGGTTCTATTCTGACTTGGCTTCTCGCTTCGTAGCATCACTCCTAGATATTGGGCTTCTTTTTGAAAATGTTCACTTAGCTATGAATTTGATAGTGTGGTCTAAATACTTGGAGAATCTAGATATTATTCTATATATTGCACATCCGACCATTGGGATTCCTTCCATGGATGATATTTCTTAGTTCCTGGAACATAGGGAAGTGTTCCACTCTAGCCTTTCCTTTCTGACCTCTATATTCCTGATTTTGAAGCTCACGAGGAAATTACCTACGTAGGGTATTTAGCCCTAGTGGATGAGGCATCCCAGATTGATTGAATGGCTACTCCTATCTGTAGCTCAATGACCTCTTTTTTGCTTTTTTTTAATCTTTTTGCAACAAGAATTTTGATACTTTCATGTATATACATGACACACACACACACATATATATAGCTTTGTCATACATTTTAAAGAATGTATTTATTGTGTATAGTTTCATCATTTTACATTTCACAACACAATGTTAAAAATGTTTGAATTGATTCTCATGTGTATGATAAGTTAAGAAGAATTTGATAATGCAAAGGGCCGAACATAAAAAGAAAGAAAGAAAACAAAAGTAGAGAAAATGAAAAAAAAAAGAAAACAAAACCCTACAAAAAGAAAAATAACCCTAACTAACCAAAACGTTGGTCTACCAAATGACTAACCCTAACAAAACAATTTATTTTAATTTCAATGACTATTTCCATTGTTGTTTTAGTATGAATTACAACAGGTTTATCCTTGAATTCATTCAAAAAAAACTCAAATGTACTACTGTAGCAATGAATTTTTTAATTTTTTTGCATTTAACAAATGCAAATTCAAAGGTGTACTTACCAATGACTTGGCTAATATGTACGAAAATGACCTCATTAAAGGTCGATCACACACACTTCTTCTGATTAAGAAATACTTTTCCTTCATCCAACCCTAGTTCATGGTTTTCTTCTTTACTTTGGTCAATTATGTGAACGTCTATGTCCATTTCTTTATTTTCTTCTCCTTCAAAAATTTTCATGTCTTCAGTCTTGTCTTCACTTTGAACTTTGTTAGACAAAGCAATATCATAATTTATATTGTTATTAGAGAGAGAAAAAGTAAAAATTTGATACTTTGTATCTTGCATAAAATTAAGAAAAATTCCTTTTTTAGCTTATGACTTTTCAATTTGGAATGGAAAACATGCACCTCCCACTTGATTTTCTTGCTTCTTCTCTTCACTTGCATTTTCCATGTATAAAGAGAATGATGACTCATCAATGTCGTTTCCTCATTTTTGATGCAATGTTTCTGAATCTCGACATTCTCGCCTATCTTCCTATAAAACGTTAAGGTTTTCTTTATAACAATTGTAGTTATCGAACCATTTTGATATATCAGTTAAATTTTTAACATTTTCAATTCCACTAGGGTTATACTCTTTTCTTGTTAGTAGTACCTTTCTTCTAGCAGTTGAAACTTCTTCCATTAATGAAATTACCTTACACATAGCCAAACTTACCCTAGTTAAAAAAAATTCACAATCAAGTTCACCATGATTAGTTGTATCATGAATTCTACACTCAGTGACTCTACCAAAAGTGAATAAACTCGAAGGATGTAATTTTTAGTTAAGAATTTTCTAGATTTTTTCAACTTCCATTTTGAAATACCGGCTTGAATTAGACTTTTTCCTTACAAGCTATCTACTAAAATTAGAACTAACATAAATTTTGCACTGCCCTGCTTCTAGCACCAATTCCTATTGATTATGATGCCACTCACAACAACAGTGCAGATAAAGCCCTCATAGGAAAACTGCGAAGAACCTATCTTTCTTGAAAGACTGAACCAAGGCAACCTAAGGGTGTTCTGTGTTATAGGAAAATATTGACTTAGCTTAATCCCAAGTCTTCAGTAGTCAGGTCTTGACCATACTAGGTTCACTTTAGGGTATGATGTGATATTACTATTAATCTCAAGGGGTCTATGGTTGATCAGAATTATAAACATTTAGTACCAAGTTTCTAGTTCAATCATAAAATAATATCAGGAAATCAAAATATTTGCAATAATATTTCATGAACATCAATGATTTTGCTATCACTTAAGTAGATTTAGCTTTAAGCATTCAATAATTTCATAAGAAATGAAATATTTTCAATAATTTCCATTCATTCATCTATTTTTTTTGAAACATTTTCAAGAATTTAAACATCTAATCTAAAATAAGGCATAAAAGTACTAAAAATTCAAATTTCTTCTGGTTATTCTCCACACATGCCCCAAGAGTTATTCAAATCAAAGCAAACTACATTATACTTCACCAAATTTCTTCACAACTACATATAAAATGGTGTGAGCTTTTAAAGAAAGGGTTTTAGTTTGGACACTGAGTAGGTTCTGCATGCACCCTTAAATGACACAACACACAGTCTTATTTGGATAAACTAACAAAACCATCTACAAAAATTAATGAGATAGGTAGCTATCAAATTGGTTTCGATATTGATTAAATTCTATATGCATACAAGTATTTTAGTCTAGAATGATTTAGAAAATAGAAAAAAGAACAAAACTTAAAAAGGTTTTGGCTTTTCCGACATCCACAAATTTTGAACTTAACTTAAAAAATATCCCTTGGCCTTTTATAGAAGTAAGACATAGGTAGGATAAGACAAATACATGAGAGGAGATCCAAGGGACAAATCGCATCAAGACACGTGGAATGTGGTGATTGGTAAGAGAATTGCAAATGAAGTCAACAAAGGTCAACCTTCATCTACATGTTGAAGTCCTTTGGGTTTCTTATCTTCTTATTATTGGGGTTCCTTCTTGGAACCAAATAAATCTGCTTAAATAGAATGTAGAAAATTCCCATATATTCAGAATGATCAGATGGAATTTATTTTCCTACACTTAGATTCAATCTCGATTTGAACATTCTACGAATAAGTAATCCCCAGAATGAACACACTTCTTTGCCACATGATTAAACTCCAAAGTCCAAGTTTCTCGGTATTTGGTGTATAATTGTAACAAACTCTATCCCAACATGAGCTTCCAAAGTGCATTGTTGAACCTAGTAACATCATTAGATCTGCTTACAACTTTAATTTTCCTGACCATCTATACTTGAACTCTACATTGCAATCTACTTCTCTTGCAATCACAAGTTTCGCTCATTAAATCCCTTAAAAAAAAACATTTATAAAAATATCATGCAAATAAAACCATCATTAAATTTGTTATCATATAAATCCATCATAAATAACACCTTTTCTGAAAAACACAAATTCTTGTGTAATTATCCTTTATAGACCAGATTACCGGATTATCATACTTCTTGGATAACCTTAAGATTTAAAAACTTTACTTTGCATTGTTACCTGATACCTGATATTTAGCTTTACCCATGAATTTCCTAGACTTCAGTTTTTCCTGAACTTCCATTTTTACCAGACCTCGACTATCGGACTAGAACACTTTGCTCAACAATTACATTAGCTTTTTCCTTTTTAACATTCTTGGTTCTCGGTATTTGATAACCGAAACACTACATTATGAAGTAATCTTTCTTTAAAGATTTCTCTTTGCTCTTTACTTCCAATGATCTTTTCAACTAGCCAACACTTGCCATAAGCGTTAATTTTCACTTGGGTCCCCAAGTATTACAATCTTGGGGAATGTTGTGAGACTACACAACACTCTCCACCTATGGTGGGTTAGAGGAGATCTTAGATACCATTGGGGCATTTGGAAGAAGGGGAGTTTAAGCCACAAAATAGACAACCTATACACCTTAATGTTCAAATTGGAATCTATAAGACACCCAAAAAAATGATTCAGAATAGTTTTTCTACCCTTGATGGGTTGGATAATGAGGAAATTCCTATTGACGAACAAATGAATTATATGTCTTATAATATGAGGGGTCTCACAAACCTCCCTTGGAAGTACTTTTTTAGAGATGTCCATGCCCAATTTTTAGAGTTAGAAATTTTATGACTTTAGGAGGTTAAAGTGTTAGGTTTTTTACTTTTTGCATCATGTTGTGATATATATCCATCTAGTTTTTTTCTCTGTACTAATCATGAGGTTTTCCATGGTGGATTTGTCACTTTTATCTCACCCACATGACATCAAATTTTGGTTGATCATGGACGTGACCCCACTAATTGGATAGTCTGGGCTCTTTTCAACATCAATAATCATTCCTTTGGGATGATTAATGTTTATTCTTCTAATGATGTAGTTCAAAGATATTCTCTCTAGCATTGGATTTCCAATTCAAGGTGAGCCACCACTTGGATCTTGTTAAAATATTTCAACATGATTGAGATGCAACATGATAAACATGGACATTTTCCCATGCATAAGAAAAATGGAAAAAGAGAGGCTTGGCTTTAGATGCCTAATAAATTGAGTCTTTTCAACCCCAACTTTAGTTACCATCACGACTATATGCCTTGGTACATGTGGAGAAAAAATTAGGTTGGGCCTAATAAGGTCTTAAAAGAGACATGATCTTCCATGATTTCAGTACATAATCATTCTTCACTTTTTCTAACTAAATTGTTCCTTGACAAATTGTTAGTGGATATTGTCTTATTTGATGACATCTTTATATAATTTCACATCAAGTGGTAGAATTTAACTCCCAAGGTTATGAAGAGTTAGTTATTCCTTAACACATCTTTGCTCAACCATAATGCCACAATAGCACATATAACATGTTTGGCATTTAGACCCATGTCCTTTAGAATGAATTTGGTGGATAACTTGGTGGAATGACACCATAATCCATATGATCCTTTTTCTTTATATCTATGGGTGCCAATTGGATTATTTTTCTATTGCTTGTATGAGGCCACAACTTGGGATCTCTACCTCCCCATCATTGTCTTAGAAGCCTAATAATTTGATTCCATTGTCTAGTGTCAACTAGCCCAACTGTGATAACATAAAAAAATCACATATGCCTATGTATCTTGTGACACCCAAAGCAATGCTCAACTACACTAGCTTAAAATTGGAGATAAGGTGTGAAAACATTATTTTCAAGCCTTATGAGCTTTTCAATTCCCTCATACCATAAAAATAATTTATGAAGGGCATAACATTTTTGAGAGTTTCTAAATATCATTCAAGCTTTTATCCACCATTATGAGAAAGTGTTTGTATCCCATGAGTACAATCTTGTAAGATAACATGCTTTGTAATAATGTCTTGAGATTATGCCTTGGTAAATTTTGAATTCTCAATGCGTTCCTTATGACTAGTTCCTCTCATAGGGTAACCTCAAGGAGGTAATGTTTTCTATGGCCAATGATAAAGCCCTAGCTTTGATGGCTTCCCTTGTGAATTCTACAAAGCCTTCTAAGAAATGGTTGGTAGTGACCTACATAATGTTTATCTTGAAGTCATGCAAATTGGGTTGTAGGTAACATTATTAACAAAGGAAATGTAAAATACATAACTAAGACAAGTGATTTAGAGGATATCAACAATTGAAAACCCATCACTTTGTTGAATGTCTCATGCATGATCATCACCAAGGCACTAGATCTTAAGATTTTCTCAATGATTTTGCTTATTTTCAAACTTGCGTAGACCAAATTTATTAAATCCATATTTATTTTAGATAATATTATTATAGTTTTAGAAATTATGGAATGGGTCTGCCAATCTTAGTAGCCTTTTTTGTTCATCAACATTGACTTTTCCAAGGCCTTTCATCGCATTGGGTGGCCCTTTATTTTGGCCATGCTTAATACTCTTGGTTTTGTCCCTCGATTCATTCAAACTGTAAATGATCTTTATAGATGATTTTTATTGCATTGCCATCTCTGACCAAAATATTCCTCTTTTAGACTATTTCATTCTATCAGAAAAGGTTGTGCTCTCTCTTTCTCTTTATGTTCTTGTTGTTCAAAGGATTTGGTTATCTCCTTCCTCAAGTTATTTCTTGATCCCATGTCAAGGGGATTTATCTTCCTATTTCATCACACTATATTATTTTTTTATTTAATGGGTAAATGCTTTTGACTTGAAGCTATGAATCAGTGTGGTCACAAATGGAGGAACTCATCCCCAATAAAACAACTCAACAATACCACCCCAACGAGGTTTGAACATTGGTGGAAATAACAACAATGCCACCTTTAAACCATTACATGATGCCAATATCAACTCATCCCACTATCTCGTTAATGGTCATTTTGTCAATTATTATTTTCTCACTCATTGTGAAGAAGAAGATAACATCAATAGAGCTTTTCAATGCTTAGATATTTTTTGTCAAGCTTTTGATTCAAACATTGAATGCAAAAGGCCTCTTGCTATAAAAATTCCTTTATACTCATGCCAACTTTGCTCAATTCTTTCCATTGGATTTAAGTATTTTAAATTTTATTTATTTTTAATTTAAAAATATTCTCTAATAATTTAAATAATTTTTAATTCATATATAAATAGAAAAACAATCTCTTGCCTAGAGAATAGTTTTCTCTCTTTCTCACACTACTAGGTAAGTGACCAAGAAGTAGGGTGAACATGAAAATAATATCCAAGAGAGTATAATCAAGCAAAAATTTCATATAACTTCGTAATTGAAAAATTAATTAAGCACAATACAAATTTTTACAATTAGACTACTAATGCCAACATAATTACCTTCACATGAACCAACATAGCTTGAAACTCCTAAAATGAACTAAAATCTTTAAATACATATGAAACCTCTTATGTGTGTGTGAAAATAACTATTCTCAAAAGGCATGATATGCTTGTTGGTGATCTTGATCTGCAACCCTCTCCTTGATGATACTCTACCTCTTTAACTAGGAGGGGGGAGTAAATTGTCATGCATACACCTCATTATCCATAAATTAGTTAGTCTGTTAGTCACATTATATAAATTTTACCATAACTAAATTAATAATCAAATGATCAAATTAATAATAAAGTAAAATTATATTAATTTCTTTTATCATTAAAATTGTATCTATATTTAATATGCACTTGAATATATATTCATTGGAATAATCAAAACATGAAAACTATATTATATTGTTAGAATCCTTAAGAAAAACAAAATTGAATTGCAAAATATAACTATCTGAGATAAGAATTTTAAATGTAACATGATTTAATTGTTTGAAAATGGGGTATAACAATTGGTGTTTCCTTGAGTACATACCCACCCACTTGAATAATCTAGTTTTCTTCTTGTTGTTTCTACTTTTTCTTCTATCCCCTTGTGTAAATCCCATGCAAATAAATCTAAACAAGTAAAATCCAACCTAAGAAAAAAAAGCATCACGAATCTTTGGTTTGATGAGATTGTTAAACAAGACAAAACTCCATTTGAGCATGTTGACAATACCATTGTACAATTGAGTGAACATAACAATGATAGCTATGATTTTATTAGAGCTAAACATAGCCATACCCAAGTTGATCCATACCAAACCCTAGATGCTATCATTATGAGAAATCTTTCCACAAGATTTAATTGGTAAATCATGAAAAATATAGATCCTTTAGACCAAGAACATGCTAGTATTAGCTACCACTAGACTAGATTCAAATATCTATTAGTCATCCTTATGCAAAAATTCACAAATATGACCTTCTAGATCATGTTGTAACACATATCAACATAATGACAAGAAAATCAACAATAAGAACTTTGGCAAGATGGATACTCGTGAGGGAGTTATCTCTCGTATTAACACTTTTGGATGTGATACATACTTGGAGAGTAATAATGTAAATTATTGTTGTAAATGATTGCATATATTGGTTGTTACTAAATGTTGATGTTTGTTAGTATCATTTTGTAAATTGCTAAGTGTGGATTAGATTTTGATATAAGCTTGTATTATTTTATTTCGTGATATTTTGGTGGGATCTTATGTTTGAACTATCTAGTTGTAATAGTTTTGATGTGGTCTAGTTGTCACATCTCATATCATAACTTTTTTCCTTAAGAATCGATCATGAATTTTAAAAAAGTGAAATGATTAATTTACAAAACCCTCTACTTTAAAATATAATTGTAATAGTTTGTGATGTGGTCTAGTTGTCGCATCTTAGATCATAATTTTTTTTTTTAATAATCTATGATGAATTTAAAAAAATTGAAAGGATTAATTTATAAAACCCTCTACTATAAACTGCCTATATAAATGATGAAAATGCTAAATATATTTGTGTTAATTAGTTGAATAGCCAAAGGCTTTTGTTAATTCTCCATTACTTTTATATTCATTATTTAAAAGAAAGATTTATCCTCATATAATAAAAAGTTGAGATGGGTCACATAATAAAAATACTAAGTTTGAGGAAAACAGAGATGCAAGATATTATTCTCTGTACTTTTGATCTTTTGTTCCGCTAGACATCTGTGTTTTTGTCTGTTTTTTTGAACTTCTTTCACGTTGGTTGTTTGGACTATTGTAAGCTTGATGTCATGAACAGCTGTGTGATGAAAAGTTTAGTCTGTTAAACTATAATATTTGAAATAATATTGTAAGCTTCATGTCATGAACAGCTGTGTGATGGACAATTTATAAAATGGGATCTTCTTTTTCTATTAAGTAAATAATTACTTCTAAAGTGCCATTCAAACAGCGGTAGAGTGAACTGAATTGTGGTTCTCTTTTTAAAGTGTAGTCCACCAGAAATATATCCTTTTTCCGTTTTATAGCTACGCTGATTTTTGTAGGTATGTGGGTATATCAATCCTTTGAGTTGTTCTTAACGCATTAGTAAATTAAATAATGTTTGAATCGCCTTAGGAGATCAATCAAGATTTATCAAGATTCTCCTACATATGAATTTTATATCATTGGGTGCAAAACGATTTACAATGCATCAATACAATTCAAAAATACTGAAACAGTAGAACAATTTATAGCCACATCTTTTCGAGTGGATGGCCAAGCCACTTAAAGAGCTAAGGGCGGCCTAGAAACAGTTGGTGGATGGTGAAGTTAGTCATTATCATATTATCCGCGATCTTCGCTTATACCCTTTTTGAGATACGGATATCAATGCAAAGCTGCGTCGGAAAAGCAACATCAGATACGATGGGAATCGTTATATAAACTTGTTTACACTTCTCCTCCTCTCATCTCACATCTGATCTCATCATTTCGACTGAGTATATGTCCAGCAGAGCTCTGCTTTGAACAACAACGCAATCATTCTGCAACAAGGAAATTCAATGGAGACAAGGCCAAGATGTTCTGTGCAGCTCAAGTTAGATATTGTTGGAGCAAGAAATATTGCTCTTCAGCCTCGCTGCAAAGGTAGTTTGTTTGTTCGATATTATCTGAACAAGAGCATAGCAGTGAATACGAAGGAGGTCGAGGCTTCCCCAGAGCCCCACTGGGGAGAAACATTCTGCTTGGAATGTGGGGGAAAAGGAATGGATGAAATGTTGTCTGCATTAATAAAGGAATCAGGTTCTGTTGTATTTGAATTGAGGTGGAGAAGAAAAAGAGAAATATTTGGAGGATCGAAGAGCAAAGTTTTGGGAAGGGTTGAAGTTCCGTGGAAGGAATTATTGTCATCGCCCACTCTTTCCTTAAGCAACTGGTTTCCATTGGCGAAAGATGATCTCCCTCTGCCACTGCTTACTCCTGCTTTGCAGATTGCAGTGTCGGCAACAGTTGGTGAGTGTGATGCAACAGAAGCAGATCGACAGAAAATATGGCGTGGAAGTAGCAAATGCAGGGAGGGAAGCAGAAATGTGAGCAGGCGTTTAAGACGTTTCGAGCGGGATGAGTGGGGATGTGGAGGAGAGGTGTGCAGGGCTGATTATGAGGGTCATATTTTCGGTCAAGTTTAAGGGAAATGAGATTGGCAATTGCCAAGTCCAAAGCTATGGCTTTCCTTTGCTTTCAGGCGAACGGCCAGGAAACGGTTTCTGCGGCATTTAAATGCGGCCAACCCAATTTTGCGGGGCGTAGAAAGGGCAAGCCCACTAAAATGGCGTGAGCTGGAATATTCAACAAAGGTGGGCGTGTACTTCCCAAGAGTGGGAAGAGCTCAAATTCTGGCGTTCTTGTCAACCTGCCAGTTGTTTATGGTGGGCGATAGTGGCCAGTGGCTATCAGAATTGTGGATGCATTTTTTGGAATTTTTTTTATTGATTTAAATTTAATAATAATTGAGGATATTGTGAGCATAACTTGTACATAGTTTGGGTATCTAAGTTGGTGTATTCATACGTAATTGCATGTGGCATAGGTTAATTTGGTAAAAGTCTAGGGCAAAGATGATACGATATTCAAAAGCTTTGATATTTTATCTGATACTTAGAGGTATTTTATCTCGTTTTTAGTAAATGAAGTTAATTATATTAATTGAATAAATGAAGTTAATGAAGATTAGAGGAATAAATAATTCACTACGATAAAATTTAAAACATAAAATATTATTTTCTAACACCACCGAGCTGCTGGTATTGGTACCTGTTGCTCATTCACATTCCTCTATTCTCATTCTCATTACTTGTCAAAAATAAATTACAATTACAAAAGCCTTAATACTACGGAGTAAAGTCACGTGAAAAAATTCACGGATGAGAGGAAACGAATACAATTTTTCAAATTCACCTAACTAATTTTTCCCCCGTCAAAATGCATTTAATACAATGTCCTTTTCATAATATTCAAACTTAAATATTAATTCCCTGGTGGTGGCCGCTTTAGTTCCCCGTGGTGTCGCGATGGTTAAATCTTGATTAGCGATATTGAGGGCAAACTTTCTTGAGTCTCGTGATATCGCGATGAATATTTTATTGATTGCGATATAGCGGGCATTGGATGGAGGTGACGTTAGGTGGTTGAGATAAAACAAAAAGACTACGGAAGTCTCCCGCGGTATCGCAATGGATAATTTATTGATTGCGATATAGCGGGCAGTGGTTGGCGAGGACGGCAGCAGTTAGGGTTAATATTCCAACACTCCCCCTTAAGCATAACTGCGCTGTCCACCATGCCCAATCTGTTCCTTTGAAAAATAAAATTATCTCTTCCCAGCGGCTTTGTAAAAATATCTGCACTTTGTTCTTCTGATCTGCAAAATTCTAAAAATATATCACCATTATTTATTAATTCTCTGATAAAATGATACCTGGTATCAATGTGCTTGCTTCTCTTATGAAAGACTGGATTCTTTGAAAGAGCTATGGCTGAATTGTTATCACAGTAAATTTTTGTTGCCTCCATTTGTTCATTTTGCAATTCTTTCAAAATTCTTCTCATCCAGATTGCTTGACATGCTGCACTTGTGGCTGCCACATACTCTGCTTCAGCTGATGAAAGACAAACTATTGGCTGCTTCTTTGAAGACCATGAGACAACTCCAGTCCCAAAATTAAATACATAACCAGACGTGCTTTTTCTATCATCAATGTTGCCAGCACAGTCACTGTCTGTGTATCCTATGAGTTTGAACTCATCTGAACTTGAATACTTGATGCCAAAATTCCTTGTTCCACTTACATACCTTAAAATTCTCTTCCCTGCTTTCCAATGGGTGTCTTTTGGTGTTTCCATAAACCTAGAAATCAAACTTACTCCATACATAATGTCTGGCCTTGTGGCTGTGAGATACATGAGACTTCCAACAAGTCTCTTAAACAAAGTTGGATCAACATTAGACCCTCCATCATCCTTGCTTAGTTTCAGACCTGTCACTGTAGGTGTTGGTGCTGGTTTGCACTTCATCATATTAAACCTCTTCAAAATGTCATTTGCATATTTTGACTATGAAATAAAAATACCATTTTCATTTTGATTCACCTCAATGCCCAAAAAATACTTCATAAGACCTAAGTCTGTCATTTCAAATTCTTTTTTCATGTCTGCCTTGAACAGATCAATTAACAAATTGCCAGTGAAAATTAAATCATCCACATATAAGCATACTATTAGTATTTCACCTTCTTCATTCATTTTTGTATACAGTGTGGGCTCACTGCTACATCTATTGAATCCATTCTGCAAAAGATAACTGTCTATTCTGCTGTACCAAGCTCTTGGGGCTTGCTTCAATCCCTCGTTACCTTTTTCAATTTGTAAACTTTGTCTTCGACCAATTTCATACCGGGTGGGTGATCCCACATAAACTGCTGGCTAAATAACCATTTAAAGCTGACTTTACATCCCATTTGAATACGGACCACTTGATACGAGCTGCTAATGCTAAAATCATCCTTATAGTATCAATCGCTCACAGTGCAAAATGTTTTTCATTATTAGTCAATTCGGTACATTGTGAATAGCCCTTCCCCACAACCAATCTTGCTTTAAGCTACGAACTTCATCTTTTTCATTCGATTTGGTTTTATAAATCCATTTCACTCCAATTACATCTTTGTCTTTTGGAAGGCTGACTAGTTCCCATGTCTGATTCTTTTCAATTGCTTCAATTTCTTCATCCATAGCACTTACCCATTTATCATCTTTGACTGCATCTTCAAAATGAACTGGATCTTCTATTTGAGAATAAAATGCACAAAGAGAAATCTGATCTGAATTATTCTCACCTTCATTTTGCTCATATATATCTCTTATGCTTCTGATTTTCTGTCTTCTTAGACTTGCCAATGTAGGATTTGACATATCACTTGAACTTGTGGAATGTGGACCTGATGGTCCTGATGTAGATGGTGTTTGTTGTCCTCTTGTTGGACTGCTTCCTTGAATGATTGAGGTTGTTCTTATAGTTGATGCCGGTGTCACTTGTGGACTACTTTGCTGAGCTTGAATGGGAGTGGGAGGAGTCACAATAGTTGGAATATTTGTTGATGCTGGAACTTCATTCTCCTCTTGAGGTATACTAGCTGAAATATTGACTGTCTTCTCTATACTTCCATCCCATGCTTCATCTTCTACAAATTGTACATCTCTGCTGATTATAACTTTCTTTGTTGTTGGATTATAGAGCTTATAAGCTTTGGATTCTTCACTATATCCAACAAATATACATTTTTCTCCTTTGTTATCTAGCTTCCTTCTCAATTCATCGGGCACATGTGCATATGCTACACATCCAAATACTCTTATGTGAGTAACACTGTGTTTTCTTCCTGTCCATGCTTCTTCAGGTACCATATTCATAACACTTTTTGTTGGACACCTATTCATTATATAGGCTGCACAAGATATTGCTTCTGCCCAATATTCATTTGACAAGTGTTTGGCTTTCAACATGCTTCTAGCCATTTCCATGATTGTTATGTTTTTCCTTTCAGCTACTCCATTTTGTTGAGGGTGTACATATCGGTTGTGAATTGCTTGTGAATTCCATGATCTTTGCAAAAATTAAAAAATTCTCTTGAAATATATTCACCACCTCTATCTGTTCTCAACACTTTGATATAATAACCACTTTGTTTTTCAACCAAATTCTTGAACTGACGAAACAGATCAAACACTTCATTTTTCTGCTTTAGAAAATAAACCCATATTTTTCTTGAATAATCATCAATGAATGTCAGAAAATAAAAACTACCACCTATTGAAGGTGTTTGCATTGGTCCACACAAATCTGAATGTATAATTTCCAAAGGGGCTTTTGCTCTAGTTGACTTTCCTGCTGGAAATGATTCTCTGTGTTGTTTTCCTAAAATGCACCCTTCACATACCCTTTCTGGTTTTTCTATTAAAGGTAGTCCCTTGACCATACCTTTCCTATGAAGTAAATTTAAACCTCCAAAGTTGAGATGACCAAATCTCAGGTGCCATAACTAGTTTTCATCTTTTATCTCAGCTTGAAAGATTGTCTGCACTACTGCTGTAGTTTCTTCTCTACCCACTTGTGAATTCATTAAGTGTTGTGCTTGAGCATAATTTATATTCAAATCTGGCCTTATCTTTAAGGGAAACATTCTATTGTTTGTCATTCTGACTTTTGCAATAAACTAGTTGCTTGGGTATTTGTCTAAAATTGTGCACAGACCATTCTTGAAGGTTACTCTATACCCTTTTTGAACCAGTTGCCCTACACTCATTAAGTTATGTTTCAAACCAGGCACAAAATACACATCTAAAATATATTTTTTCTCCCCCTGTTTAGTTAGAATATTGACATCTCCTTTTCCTTTGACTGACACTTTGTTGTCATTACCCAATGTAACATCAAACTTTACATTCTCATTTAAACTTGAAAATATTTCTAGATTCCCTGTCATATGATTGCTACAGCCTGAATCTAAAAACCATACATCTTTTTCATTTGCTTGAGCAACATTACAAGCTAAAAACATTGTTCTCTTATCTGAATCCTGATTTTGACCTTCTCTTGAAAAATTTGCATTTGGTCTATTATTATCATACTGCTTCTTTCTACACTCATTCATATAATGCCCATATTTTTTACAATAGTGACATTGGACTTGAGATTTCTCATACCTTTGATTTTGTGACTGATTCTGTGTTGGGTTTTGGCTTGAGCCTTGATTGTTGCCTCTTCCATTTGAGCTTGATAAACTGTATCTTTCACCTCTGTAAGAGTTTCTTCCTCTTCCTCTTGATCTACCTCTGCCTCTTCCTTGACTGACTGAAGCCTGAGTTTTGAAAGCATGCTCCAGTGATGTATCTGTTGACCTTTTCAGCCTTTGTTCATGAGAAATTAGAGATGCATACAGCTCATCAACTGAGAACTGTGAGAGATCCTTTGTCTCCTCTATAGCAACTACAACCGGTAGAAATTTTGTGGGCAAACTCCTTAAAACCTTTTCAACAACTCTGGTATCTTCCAGATTTTCTCCATGAGACCTAATTTGATTAACCACCCCAATGACTTGGGTGTAGAATGAATCTACAGATTCATTGTCCTTCATACATATTGTTTCAAAATCTCTTCTCAGCATTTGTAGCTTTGCTATTTTAACTTTTGCCATGCCTTGATAGGCTGTTTGAAGTATGTCCCATGCTTGTTTGGACTTTGTTGCTGCTGAAATCCTTGGAAAAATGCTCTCATGTACAGCTTGAAACAGATAAAATAAAGCCTTTGAATCTTTCTTCCTTGTGTCCTTCAATAAGTCTTTCTTTGCTTGTGTTAAAGCATTGTATGCTACTGCATCTGCTGGCTCTGCAAATCCATTCTCTACTAAATCCCATATATCTTGTGAGCTAAATAGTGCTTTCATTGTAATTGACCAGTACTGATAATTCTTCCCATTAAACTGTGGAATTTGTGGGTTTGTCAAGCTTGTGCTTGCTGCCATTTTTGAAATTTACCCAGATAATCTTTTTTGATCAAATTGACTCTGATAATCAAACTTGCTCTAATACTCGAACTTGCTCTGATACTCAAACTTGCTCGATACTTTCGGGCTGCTCGTGCGTGAAGGCGGAGGCGAGAGAGGAATAAAATAATTCACCTGCGGTAAAAATTAAAATATAAAATATTATTTTCTAACACACAGAGCTGCTGCTCGTAATTTTCTGTTTGCTCACATTCACCTTCTTCTTCTCATTCTCATTCCTTGTCCTGTTAAAAATAAATTACAATTACAAAATATATGCTACAGGTAAAAAGTCACGTGAAGAATTTTCACGGATGAGAGGAAACGAATACAATTTTACAAATTCACCTAACTAACTTTTCCCCCGTCAAAATACATTTAATACAATGTCATTTTCATAATATTAAACTTAAATATTAATTCCACGGTGGCGGCTTTCTCCATAGTTCCCAGCGGTATCGCGATGGTTAAAATCTTGATTGCGATATTGTGGGCAGCGGTTAGATGACGACCCAGTAAACTGCGGCGGTTAAAAATAAAACAAACTTTCGCGAGTCTCGGTGATATCGCCCGATGAATATTTTATTGATTCGCGATATAGCGGGCATTAGCTAGTGGCGTCAGAGGATGAAATCAAACAAAACTCACGAGGAAGTCTCCCAGCTGGTATAAATGGCTAATTTATTGATTATGATATAGCTGATGGGACTGTGAGGGCGGCAGTTAGGATTGTATTCCAATAGTTAATTATATGAATTGAAATATTACTAGTCGCAGATGTATCAAAATGCATATCTTAAGATCTTTTTTAATAATAAAAACAATATTTTTTTTTTTGTTAAAAAGAAAAAAAATGTTGATTTTTAACTTAAAAATTATCTTTTTTTTGGAAGAATTCTAACTTTTATACCTCTAGTCACGAGAAAGGCAAGGGAGAGACTGCAATTCTGCTTGTTAAGAAATGAATACCTTTTATTATTACAGCTAGATGCTTCAATTGTAATGGAATGGTTTAGATTATCATCGAGAGAGATAATTATAAATTTGGTATTTGTTTAATCTAGTTCTCAATAATTATGGAGAACACATATTTGTAGAAATGGTTAGCATCCCCCTTCCTGAGGTTCCTTAGAGGAGATTTTAACATGATTGAGCAAAATGAAGAAAAAATAGGTGGTAGTGTTAATGATTTGGAAAGTTAATGAGTAGTATATCTAGGAAAAAGTTAAAAGAACTTATAACCAGATGGACCCTCTTTAAGAAAGATAAAGCCACTAGTAAAAGTATCTTGTTTATTTGGTAATAGTTAGAGTAATAAAGAACATATTTATTCTAGGTTAAATAGATTCTATGTGCAAAATAATTTCTTTTGCTTTGATACAATGGAAAATTATAATTAGATATTAGAGTTTTCCCAAGCACAATGTATTACCATTATCCCATTGAGGAAAACATTATTAGAAGGGGTGACTATGTGGATGAGATCTATAGAAAGAATAAGTTATTTATTTTTAATGTAGAGTTGCTTGATAAAAAAAGTCTACCTTGAAGGTAAGAAGCATTAGTAAATCCTTCTACATTGCATATTCTAACATTGAGCTTTTGGATAAGATGGTGGAAAGTTGGAAATATTTGTTTGAGATTAAAATTGGCAAGAAACTAACACTTGATAGAAGAAGGTTTTATTTTTTTTTCAAAAGAGGCTTTTAACCTTTGAAGATCAAGTGTAGAAGATCCTAACAATGACTCCCTTATTAGAAGTCTTGTTGACCTAAACATAAGTTAAGATGTTTATAGTTCCGTAAGGCTCAAGGGGCCAGTATTAGAGCTAAATTGAATTATATTAAGAACAAGGATAGAAGAATTGAATAATTTTTAATCTCCTCAAGTCTAAGAATAAGAAGGAAACAATTAATCGTATAAGAATTCATGGAAATCTCTATAATGACATTGATGATATGAATGTTTCTCTTTGGGGATTCTATTTTTCTCTTTTAGTTATAAATGACAATAATTGCCATAATAAGAAATATAGAGAAATTTGAAAGAAAATCATTCCCAAGAAACTCAACAAGGATGTGATAAAAAATTTGAAAAAATAATTCAATAAAGAAGAAATTTTGAATGTAATATAATATTTTAAAAATGCTAAATCCATTCAGGTCGATGGGATGCCTATTTAATTCTATAAGGATAGCTCTCCATGGATTGTATATGATTTTTTGATGGAATATGTAGTGAGTCCATAAAAAGGGTCTCTCAAAGATAAGATTAATAAGGGTATTATTAATCTTTTTCCTAAAGAAGGTGATAAATCTAAAATAAAAAATTGAAGGCCCATAACCTTATTGAATGCTTCATATGATTTTTTAGCTAGGATGTTAGCTTTGGGGTTGATTGATATCTATTGATATCTTACTAGTGCTTATTAATGCTAATTGTATTAGGTTCATCAAGGGTAGATATAGTCTTGAAAACCTCTTGACTAGTTGGGAAGCTCTATACTAGGCCAAGAAATCTAACCAAAGCGTCTACACATTGTTGTTTGATTTAAAAAATATATGATAGATTTTAGAGGTCCTTCATTATTATGGTCCTTGAACCCTTTGGTTTTCTTTAAGAATTTTACAAAATTTTCAAGTT
>VDFB02367637.1:0-11698 GCA_007258455.2 Sequoia sempervirens
TTATCACACTACTTATGAATTCCTATTGCATTGCCATTCACACAATCTTTGATAAATAATTGAAAGGAATATTAATCCATTACTTGAACAAAAGCTAATAGTTCAACATCCATAACTTATAAATAACTGTTGATTATTTTGAGTAAGAAGATAGTGAATACAATACTGGAGAGCAAGATAGGTTGATATTATATTCAAAATTAAAGAAATACACTTAAGTATTTGAGTCATCTTTTGTTATTACAGAGCGAAATTACAACATTTCCTAATATCCTATATGTGCTATCAAATAGCTTACAATAGGCATCCCAAAAGATGCTTAAATCTGGTTGCCTTTTTGATCTGGGTGTTCTATTGATTTGGAATGTGTCATAAGGCTTAGGGTTCTAGTCGTTCTTATGTTCTAGGATTTATGTGTGTTCTAAACCCTCTCAAAAGCCCTAGGTGTCTTTTCCTTTTACCTACATTCTAATAATCTAATTCGAAGTTGACTAGGTTTTACCCATTCCCGGTCTCTTAAGTAATATCTTATGCCTTTGCGTTCGTTTACTCACTAACCCCTTGAGCCTAGTGTTCCCAGTTGCTACCCGCAAAATCCTTATAAATCTTGCCTTGTCTTATGCAGGTCATAAAATTCTTTAATTCTTGTTCTTTCCCTAAGTTTGGGTTTTAATATTCGCTCAATATCGTTCATGCCATAAACCTAGGCAGGCGGCCCCTTTTAAGTCATGTAATAAGTGCACGTGCTTATTAAAATCCTTTGTTATGCTTGGCGGGTCCCATTGACTGCTTTCTATTGGTTCCCCTCCATCTCGCACGATTAAACTAATCAAATTAAGGATCCGATGGGATAGCGGGTAGGCGACACCTGGCCACCCTTTTGGCAGTTCCTACCACTGCTCAAAGACACTGATTACTAAAGGTGTTCAAATCAACGGTTACTATGGTTTGTGACAAACAAATTTCAGCCGTTCCCCGCCTCCCCATTGTCGTAAGATGCACACGGTTTAAACCTAGAGGGGAAGCGGGGAGGTTGACACGTAGACAGTTTCAACGCTTGTGGAGATGGTGGATCTTGCGGAGTGACATGGAGATAAATCCACATGGCGTTTTTCGGTTGGTCAATGGTGACAGCTGTTTGTAGTTAGATTTTCAAACTTATTTGACCGAATCTGAGCCATCTGTTGGGCCATCTCACTGCGAGATCGACGGTTAAAATTCAAAGTTCAAGATTGAGGGCAAATGAGCCGTATCAGCTATTCTAGTTCGCACGAGCGAACCATAATGGCAGATATGACGCAAAGCTACCATATTTCCAATTGGTATGTTTTAAAGCCATAAAACTTGCTTTAAAGTATAATTGCAAACTATTAAAGCATTTAATGCGTCTAAGGAGTTCTTGCTGAAAATTTCAAGCTCGTTCAACGACAAGAATTAGGGTTTTCAAGCATCCGAAAAACCAGTAAGTAAAATTGCTATCCTGCTTCTCAGTTGTTTAAAAATTTGCTGGAAGTGCTCGTTCTATCATTCTATCATTAGGGTTTTTGGTTTCGTTGCATTTCTTTTAAGGTTTGACATTCAATTCGAACAATTAGCCTGTTTAGTCTTGTTATTGCCTTGCATCAACCTATACCCTAGTTGTAAGCTTGCAATTTGCTGAGTAGTAAACCCTAGTTTGCACAAACTCTGTTACTATGGCACCCAAAGTCAAAGAATCCACGTCAAAAGATCAATCTTTGAGTCGAAGCCCGCTAAAAGACCTTTGTCACAGGACTTAACCGAACAATTGGTATATTCAACCTCTGAGAAATCAAAGGGACAACGTATGTACTTTGGCCCTGGAACTAAATTTGGCATCACTGATTATTATTGTACAATTAAAGATGCTGCCCTACTGTACTCCTGATGGAGTCTTTTCCAGGGATGGTTTGGAAATAGGAATGCTGGTATCCCCTTTTGCAACCCCTGGAGGTTGGACATGGGTAAACTGGTTGTACCCAACATGTTCATAGATGTTGATCTTCTCAAAGCAATTGCTGCAAACTATGACCCTTTGGTTAGGGTTGTTAGAGCTCATGATGGACAAAATTTGGTATGGGTTAATAAGGAAGAAGTTGCATATGTGTTCAAGTTGAACACTTGGAGCAGTGACATGGTTAAGATTGATGAGTAGATGTTGAGGGAGGAATACAAAAGGGTAAAACACAACCTCAGGGTGTCGGTGTTGACCAATTTTGTAATATCAGGAGGGAAGGGAATCTACAAAAGAAAGATTACTTTGGGACCCTTTGATGTTGAACCCCTCCCTATTAAGTATTTCCAACCATATTTTTAGAAGACCTTTTACTCCCTCTACCAAATTCTAGGGTTTGATCCTAGCTCTAGCATGCCAATGACCCATATGTACATGGCTGTGAGTATCCAACACCTTAACATAAATACCTTATATGATTTTGCCACCTATATAGCAGAGGAAATTCACAAAGGATTGGTGGCCTTGAAGGGTGGGAAACTTCTTGTTAGATTTTGGTGGTTTTCACTCTTTATGCATATGTTTCTTTTCAAAGGTGCATACTATTTTGGTTGGGAGATGGAACTTAAAAGGGTTGTGGATGGTATTGAGATGCCGGTGCAGTCATGGACCCCTATATTGGATAGGAATGAACAAAAGATCGACTATGTGACTGCTACAAATCTTTTTGCCACCAAATTGAGACAAGCTCTAATGGTGGATGTACCTAGGATCCCCAAGGAGTTACATGATTTTTTGAGGCTAGTTGAAAGGAGGCCTGATTTGAATATTGCTCACAATTGAGGGGATGCAATCCCTTATAACAATTGTACAGTTCTAAGGGTATTTGGCACACAATTGACACCCCACATACTCCCTAGGGAAGTGCCTCTAAGGATTGGGTTTTTGGAGGTGATGTGGCAGCTAGGGAATGTAAATGATTTCTTCCTGGATGAAAAGCGAAAGAGAACTTTCTTCCCTACATACACTATGTTTGCTGATTTTGTCATGATTACACATGGATGGAGGAATATTGTGGACCACTATCTTAGTCATTACAATATGAAGATCCGGCTATACAGGACATATGACCCTGAGGGATTCATAGTTTGGTTAATGAAGAGAAATAGGGGAGGTTGGTATGTTCACACCCACACTATGTCTGATGACCTCATTAGAAATATGTTTGATCTTGATGTCCAAATTGACAGAATGAAGAAGTGGGGTGTTTTTGTGAAATTGGAAAGAGAAATTAAGGTTAAGGAGCCTGATTTTAAAGCTTTGTCAGATATTAGTGATCCAATTTTAAAGATTGATGCTGTGATACAAAATTTTGACAAAGTAGTGGCAAGATTAAAGGAGATAAAAGTTGTGCAAGATAAGGGGAAGGCTCCTATGACGGAGGGAGAGTCAGTTGTGCAACCTTCCAAGAAGGTGCACATATATTCAAGGAGGAAAGGCACAATAAGGAAGCAGCAAATAGTTGCTACTCCTGCACAATTTGGGGAGTCAAAAGTGCATTCACCACAACAACAACTACCTCCATTGTCATCGCAGCATTCGTCTGCCCCTAAAATAATTGAATTGGATTCTCCAATTAGAGAATCATCCCCTCCAAGGGAGCCATGCCCATCAATAAAGAAGCAAAAGGTTGAAGCTTCTGGTCTAGTTGACTATCCTGTAGAGGAGTTAGATGATGAAATTGCTATAATTGATGAGGAAATAATGCAGGGGATGTCATCTCCTCAAGGGCAAATAATATCACAGACTTTGAGCCTTAGGTTGAGCAAAGCTGACCTAAGTGGAATAAATAACTCTGAGGATGTCAAATTCCAAGCCTGTGAAAACTTTATGGAAGATGATCAATTTGTCAAGACACAAGCTTTCAAGGAATATGATGGAGAGCAATGAAGGATGAGTATGCAACATTGGTGCAAACAAGGAGAAGTGAGAGCCCCGAGAAGGCCCAAGAGGTTGTTGAAGCCAAGGTTCAAGATGAAATGAGGGCCAAGTATTCAAACATTTCTACAGAACAGGGCAGGGCATTGGTGAGAAAGAGTGGAGTGTTATTACTTCCAAAATGGGACATGGCATCAACAATTTATTTTGACACTGTGAGAAGACAAGATGCCCCCATTTTTAACTGTGAAGAAGAAGTCACATTGGCTTTACAGGGGTCAACTTTTAGTCAATAGTGGGACACTCTTTCTAGTTGGGTTTGAGCCCCAACCACTAAAAATCCTAAAGTGTCAAAACTTGCCCCAAGTGTAAGAGGAGGCTTAATCATAAAAAGAGTTTTAGATACATATGCCTTGGAGGTGTTGGTTATTTTTAATGAACCAAACTTATTCTTACCACATACCTATGAAATTTCCAAAATTCAATTATTAGTGAGGGTAAGGATTGGCTAACACATAAGAGGGTAATCCTAAATACTATGTTTATAGATACTGGTGTGCTAGGTATCAAACATAGAGTAAACAAATGATTCTCCTTAAATTTTTAATAAACACAATACCCTAAAGATTTGGCTAACCTTCATAGTAGTGCCTAACTCAAACAAGAGAAAATGTAATTAATTAAGTTTCACACACACTTAGAAAAATATTGACAAGTAAGTTGATTTTAATTTTGTGATCAACTATTGAATTGGTCACCACAATTGAAGTATAACTACTTTGCTAAACCAATGCCATATTATTGGAATGGAGTCAAACCAAATACCCACATGATTAGATAACAATTTTATATATGACAATACCCAAAGCCTTGAAAATACTGCATTACAATATTCCTACTTATCATCTCCACCATTTACTTCTTACTAGCATCCTCATACATGACCTATTTAAAACCCACTATTATATTCGACCATTTACATCCATTCATTGCATTAATGAGAAAAAATAGAGTAGTGCATCTATTGGAAACCAACAAAGACATAAGATAATCATTGATTATATTATTCATAGTCTGTATAACCTATACATAGGAGAGTAACATGTAGAAACTTTATACTATTCTGCTATATGTATTATCACTGTCATTATCAAAGAACCATATACATATTGACTGACTTTATCCCTAAAACATACTACCAAAGAGTTCATTATCCATTTGTCTCTGTGTATAACCCCTTAAAAAAAAAACTACCCACTTACCTCCTTTGTAATCAACCTTGAAATCCCTTTTATAAGACAAGGGAGCAACAATAATCAAAATGAATTACACCTACATTTCAATTTCATTTCAAAATGAATTTCACCAGAATGTGTAAAAATATTCCCCAATCGTTACAAGAAATCATTTGTAGGATAGGTGATGAAGCTCCTATTTTTTGGAATTTTGGGCTCATTCTATACCTTGTAATGGTTTGTTGCACTTATTTCCGTAAGTAGGGTTTAAGGTTTTAGTTCAAAAACCCTCACTTCATAGTAATCAACATTAAATCTCCATCCTTATATTTTCATGTTGACCTACTGCATCCAGTTGTTGGTCATTTAAGTCATGAGTTGATCCATTGAAATCATTCTTATTAGAGGCCCCAAATTCTAAGTTAGCTGGTCATCACATATGTTTAACTGTTTAAATGCTTCCTATAGTTGGGCCATAATATTTGCAAATGACTTACGTTTAAGTCATTTTCCCAAGTGTTAAATTGTCGTCATCCTAGTCATGGCCTCGTTTCGACTAATTTTATCATGTGTGCAGGTTGGGAGATCCTTCGATCAAGGGAATTGATCTGGTTCATTCCCCGCTAGCTCGCATGTTTCAAAGGGCGGTTCATTAAGTGTCACATGGTCTGCGAGATGTTGATGAGTGTACAACCATGAGCATGGGGCCCAGTCTCCATTCCATCCATCTGACATCCTCAATAATCTAATCAATAGTTAGGATGTGATGGTAGGGTCAGTCACTGCTATTCCTCGCCATCTTGCAAGATTAAGTTGTAGGTTGGTTAAAATTTGTGTGGTTTGCAAGAAGCTACCATGTGTTTTCTTCATTCACTAGAAAACAAGGAAAGGTGGAGCCTACGGACAGACGAATGAGTACCCAGTTGGATAATTTTCATTTTCTAATGGAATGACATGTGACAATGATTAGAATTCAAACTTAATTGACTCAATTTGAGTCATCCAAAAATCCATCTCGACGAGAGATCAACGGTGAATATTCAAAGTTGAGAACTAGGACCATTGGAGCCATTCTAGCTTCACGTGAGTGAGCAGTAATGGCAGAAGTGACTTCTAAAACTACTTCAATTTTTCCCAAACTGGATATAGATGATCGAGTCTCGCATAATTGAGAGTTTCAAAAACACCTAGAGTGTACGGGAGATTGAAAAATGTTATTTGGAGAGTTTGGCATGGTTGGCATTAAGGTTTCTCACGAGTAAAAGCCGTAAGTAAGATAAACATAGTTTTTATGCTTTATTCAAATTCTTTGTACTAGAGTTGGTTTTCACTATGTTTTTTGTCAAATGAGCTTCCATGCTTTGTTTTAATTGCTTTATTTAGAGTTATTTTTTCTTTAAAATGTCATAATTTTGTGACCTTTTTAGAATTTGCATTTGAATCAAGCCCTAGGTTTGAACTGTGAATCTTGTTGTTGAAACCTTTTGTGTTGAAAAACCCTAATGTGGCCTAAGTTTTCCCCACTGCCAATGGCACCCAAAGCACAAATCACCACCTCTGCAACTCAATCTAGACTACTATCTCAGTATGTGATGGATTTACTGAAACCCTCCACAAATAAAAAGGTCGAGGGCAGAATGTTGTTTCATGGCCCAATAGTCAGGGAGGGGGTACTTGATAGACAATGTTTTGTCAAAGATGTTGAAGTACCTTATATTGGATGGTAGTTGTTTCAACATTGGTTCGGGAATAGAAATTTTGGGGTTCCTCTTTGCAACCCTTGGAGATTAGACATGGGAAAACTAGTGGTTCCTAATGTATATATGGATGTTGATTTGTTGAAGGACATTGCTTCAAGGTATGACTTAGTTTCAAGGGTAATTAGAACATTTGATGGGAAGGATATGTTGAGAATAACCAAAGAAGAAATTGCAAGAATTTTCTAGTTGCAGGAATGGAACACTGATATGGTGCCTCTTGATATGGATGTCATTAGAAAGGAGTATGATAACACCAAGGTGTTTATCAGGAAAAGAATGTTACCTATACATACTGCTAGCACAGGAACTAGGAAAAATAGAAAGCAAATAAGGATTGGTAAAGATGAGTTAGAACCTTTCCCAATGAGGTATTTTTCAAGTTACTTCAAGAAGACCGTATATTCCTTCTACCAAATTATCGGTTTCTCACCACCTGACACCTTGTGAAAGGAGTATAGTTACTTGGAAACACATATGCAGCATCTAGCCTTCAAGATTGTCTATGACTACGCCATATAGTTAGCAGAGAATATATCAATAAAGGTCTAGTTGAGTTGAAAGGAGGAAAGAATTGGGTGAAATTCTGGTGGTATTCCCTGTTGATGCATATGTTTTTATTTAAAGGGGTAAAGAATTTTGAAAGGGATATGACATTGAGAAAGAAGGAGGATGGTATTGAATTTCCTGTCTAATGTTGGACTTAGATTCTTGATAAGGATGACCATAAATATAACTATGTGGTGTTCCAAAATTCTTTCACATCAAAATTGAGAAGATATATGGTTTATGACCCACCAAAGATTCCCAAGGAAATACATGAGTTCTTGAGGCCTATGGAGAAGAGAACTAATTTGAATTTGGGCCATAATTGTGGAGATTTAATCTTATACCTAGATACAACAATCTTTAGAGTTTACAACACTAACATAGACCCATTTGTCTTGCCAAGAGATGTGCCATTGACGATTGGGTTTCTTGAAGTCATGAGGCAATTGGGAGCCTCCCAAGCAGCACACCTGCCTGATACAGCAAAGAAGGGCTCATTTTTCCTAGAATGGACTGTGTTTGCTAACTTTGTCATAGTAAAGGGAGCATGGAAAGAGTTGTTACATCTTCTAGCACCATACAAATTGGATCATATGTGCCCAAGGAATCATGATCCAAAAGGTTTTATTAATGCATTAAGGGTAGAGAAAAGGCTTGGTACTTTTGTGTACAATTTCTACTACCCGGAGGATGTAATCAGGAACATTTTTGACTTCCTAGAACAAGATGAAAGGAAGTCTAAATATCTTGCTTTTGATAAGATGATGGAAAGGGATCAAAGGAGAGATCCTAATTATGACCCTATGCCCAATATACAGAGTACATTCGATAGGATTATGCATGATTTGATAAATTTTGAGGATACAATGGGTATAATGAGAAGAGAACACGTGGTCACAAACAAAGGAAAAGAAGTGGAAACTAAAGAAGACACTACTGTGGTACTGGAAGAGAGGCCTACTTATCAGCCACCTAAGCAAATAAGAATTTACTCTAGGAAGAAGAAGACCACAGACAAGGAGCAAACATTTCCATCCCCTGTCACTTTTGAGGAAATGAAGGCAGCTTCTCCTGAGAGATCAATGCCATCACCCACAAAATAGGTCCCTCCTATTGTGATTGATGTTGACTCACCTCTAGGAAGTCCTACTCCATTAGAGAAGCCACCCCTTAAAAGGAAAAAGACTGAGGTAAAAGGAGTAATGGATTATTCTGATATAGAGGATGATGATATCCTTGTCACTTTTGAGGAGGTATAGCAAGGAATTCCCTCTCCCATAAGGGATGTTGCTTGAAGCTCAAGAGAGGATAGCCTTAGACTGGGAAAGGTTGACCTTAGAGGTCTAAATAGTGTGGATGATTTGAGGATTGAGGCCTATAAAACATTTATGGAGGATGACTCCTTTATTGAAACAAGGGCCTTCAAATATTTTGTGTGGAGAGCTAAAGCTTCAGAATATGTAGAGAAGGTTGCTACTGAGAGAAGTTTACATTTGGAACTCCCCGAAAAAAATCATTCAGGAAAATGTAATGAAGGCTATGAAAGTTGAATTCCAGAATATGACTACTAAAGAGGGCAAAGAGCTTGTGAAGAAGAGTGGTGTATTGTTGTTACCTAAATGGGACATTGTTGATGCTATAGTACTTGATACTATAAGGAGGTCTGAAAGGCCCTTGTACTAAAAACTGAAGAAGAAGTAGAGACCACACTTCAAGGATCAACATTCAGTGAAGAATGGGAGGCATTAGCAATTTGGTCATTATCTCTGGGATCGAGGAAGCTAGTAGTGGCTAAACCATCAGATGTTGGTGGACAATTGATGATAAAGAGAGACACTGACACCCCAACATTAGAGGCAGCTGATATGGTTGTGAATGTTGCAAAGTTTACTAAGGCAATAGTGGAAAACCTCACTCTTGAAAGAGATGATTATAGGAACAAATACAATAATCTTATAGGTGAGTATGATAAAATTCAACAAAAGGTGGCCATGTTAGAAAATGAGGTAGCATTGTATAAATAGCAGGTAGAAGTATTAAGAAATCAAGGTCAAACTAGTTCAAGTCATGCACCACTGACTTCTCCAGTTGCACATTCTCAGTCCCCCTCACCAGATCAATCTTTGGAAATAGTGCCATACAATTTGGGTCATGAGCCACACACAATTGAGAAGCCAAGCACATCAGGTATCATCCCATCAGATGATCCTACAAGGGCACAACTCCTTACACAAATTGAAGTGTATAATAAATTGCTTGAGCAAACACAAGACACAATGTATGAGAACAATTCAAGGATTGTTCATACTATCTTGAAACACCTGAATAGAAAGATTCAGAGTAAATTGAATAGTGTTTGTGCCAATTGTTCCCTGATGCTATGAGCAATAAATTTATCTCAGAGGGATAAGGACTTGGCCACCCCACTCCTTGATAAATGGATTCCTAGAGCTGAAAAGTTGAAGCTCATGGAAGTTGGGGCCAATCAACAAGAAGATAGATACCCAAAGGTTATCCCAACTTATTGATTTGTTAATGAAATTAGTGAAAAAGGGTTTCAAGGGTATATTGCTCCACTAGAACATAAAATAAGAGAGTTGAAAAATGATTATGACCAGGCATATTTTTCATTGTTTCCAGACATTCAACACACTCATGATGAAGTGAAGCCTCTCAAGATGTGGAAAAACCAGATGGACAACACCATTACCTCCCAAGAAAATATTATCTATGAAAAGGTTGATATTAACATTCTGAATAACACTTTAGAGAAACTATCTTTTATCATCAACTTTCTGGAGGATTTTGATAAGGAATTCAATTCAATAATGAAAAAATATTCTATGTATAGGAGGAAGATGGATGAAATCATTGATTTCAATTGGCCATTTGATGTTGAATATGAGCAATGAAAGAGAATATTTATTGATTGATTGGGTCTGTAAGTACATAAAGGGAAACATATATGATTGGTCAAGTATAACACAGGTTTGGCCTTTGAAAGAATAATGTGTAATAAATATATGTTTCTTGATAGCAAGTATTACAGATGAATGTTAACAACTGATGATATGAATGTTGATGGGGATGCTAGCTCACCTTTTCTAGCCTTGTCATTTTGTCATTTTTCCCGATGTAACAAATGAGTGACAACAACTAGAAGATTATTCTTTTCAACATGTGTCTTTTGGAAGGTAGGTTTCTTCTCACTACAAAGGCAAATGATCTTTGCCTCATGTGTATTCCCTCCAATGGAAAATGTAAATATAATTGTAAAGGGAATGTGTCTTGTAGCGGTCCAGTTTGGATGTGACATGTGTACTCTTGGCCTAAAGCTTATTTTTCTCCCTTGTTTCCATAAAAGGGAATTCAAGGCCATTAGGGTGGGTCTCTAGTTGAATTCTGGAATTGAATTGTGCAATTGAAAAACACAGAATGAATATGTGTGAAGTCCTTATCTTATTTTTTGAGTCTTATTAGCAATTTTTTTCAAATGTATGGTTCCTAAGCATATCTAAATGATAATGCAATTTTTTAGAGTCCGTAGTCTCTCCAATTTTAATCTGTACTTGAATTATTAATGAAAATTCTAATCAAAGATCATTTCATTAATTTTCATTGTTGTTGTGCTTGGTGTATGCTTTGATTTTAGCTTTGGTTCAAAGAGTTAGTTAAAATGCTTAGATCAAGTCATAAATTCATGTGCAAGATAATTGGATTTGATAAGTAGTCTTAGAACCCGATCATTGATTTGTGAAATTACAAATCAACCTCACATAGATAATGAATGTTTAGGATTAAATTCACCTTGTAGTTCAATTTTATTTGAATCTTAGCCCATAGATAATGACACTAATCTCAATTCTTATAAACATTTCTTATGGTTTCGGTCACCCAATTTGAGAACACCATTTAAATATTTTGTAAATCAATCTTTAATTTGTTGTGGTTGGTGTTGTTTCGTATTCTCGGCTTTAGGTGTGTAATTCTCTCAATGAAATTCCAATTTCTTGAAGGATTTCATCTTCCTAGCCTTTGATGAGAATACATCTACTTTTTTATTCAACGTATTTATTAATTGTTTAGAAGAGTTGTATAACATACATTGTGGGACTACCCTCCCAAGTATTGTAGAGCCCAAAGTGCAGGAGATAAAGAATTAGTGCTACATCTTGTTTGTTGGCCACTTATCTTGCAAGTATTTGAGCTCATAGTGCTTGGAAAGATTCTATTGGTTCGAAAAACAA
>VDFB02367638.1:0-27647 GCA_007258455.2 Sequoia sempervirens
TGATTTCATAAAAACAAAATATTTCCTTTAAAAAAAACTAATTTTAATCGAGAAGAATGGAGGAAAAATAAATAAAATGTAAAATCAACAATCTATTCTTGATAATATTCGTAAACGAAATGGAAAATAGTTGTTGATTGGAATAATGTGATGTGATTTGTTATGCATGTGCTTTCAACCGTATTCCTCTTTTTTTCAAACTGCTTTTTCCTAATTTATTTGTTGTTGAAAATGTGTTAGATTCTCACTTGTAGGCTTGGTATAAATCATATGTAATAGGTCTCACTATTTGGAATATCTATTGTATGCATTACTTTCCTCATTATTAAAATTAGGTAGATGTTTCTAAAACTTCTGTTCTTTTAGACTCGACAACCATCCACTAAGATTTGGGGGTAGTCAGCTATAATTGGGGCAATTTCATTATTAAGTGAACAGTGTTTTCAATTTATAAATGATTTAAGCTTCGATCTGTTCCATTTTATTTAGCCTGTTTGATGTTGTTTCTTTTTGCCTTGTTAGTAGGTGAATTAATTATGTGTGAAGACTGTCGGTACAAACCAACTGACCAATCTCTTCACACCATCCAAAGCCATCCACAATCGACCACATGTTGAATATTGCCGCCTTCCCCATCCAAAACCTTCACGATGATTTATGTTTCATCTACCCACAATAAATTTCAAAAATAACAAAGATGCTACAATCTAGACATCATTAATGCAAATTTAGCTATAAATATAATGCAAGAGCCTGTGGTTAGCACTGCTTAGGTTTTCCCTGAGTTCTCATGTTTGATTTCATCTTTGTTCTATGTCATCGTGTTTTATTTGAATCTCTTTGTCTCCTTCTGTAGACATGTAAAATTGACTTAACACCTATCATCAACTCAAAATGTCTTGAAACAACTTAGAATCAACCCAAAACATCTCAGAATGACCCCAAATCAACTTGAAACATCTTGGAACGACTCTGAATCAACTCAAAATGTCTCTAAATCAACCTGAAACGTCTCGAAACTTCTCAGAATCAACTTGAAACATCTCTAAAATGTCTCGAAACATCTTGGAACATCTCTGAAACATCTTGAAACATCAAAAAATCATCCCATGACATTTCACAATGCATCAAATGACATCTCACAATGCATCAAATGGCATTTAAAACCCTGATTTCCTCTATTAATTGAATAATACAACATTATTTAATTAATCCACTATTTCATCATTTTTGAAAAATTAAATAAATACCATTTATTTAATAAAGTCTTGAAAACCCTAATTCTACTATTGATCAAATAATACAACGTTATTTGATTAATTCACGTTTCATCATTTCGACTAATTAAATAAATTTCATTTATCTAATAAAGTCCTAATCTAATCTTACTTCGTTCTGATTAGTCAAACAATGCCAATTATTTGATTACGTCACTAATTCACCTTATTCCTCAAAATTAATTAAATTATTAAATCATAATAATTTAATTATGAGACTTTCCCTCCAAAATTTGAATAATCAAATCAAACTATTCAAATCAATTATCAAAAATCAAATCAAAACAAAAAAAGGAATTAATTAATATTCCTCACCCACTTTCTAATTGAGAAAATCATGAATTAGTAACTAAGTAATCTATTTTTGCTAACTAAACCATCAAATTCCTAACTAAACCCTAACTAATCAATCAATTGCTAACTAAGCAATCAATTGTTGACTAATCAATCTAAAACCCTGGCTATCCAATCTATTCTTCAATCACCCTAATTGTGCAATCAACTTTGCACAATCTTCTCATGTCTAAATCCTCTCAACACATGTTGACCGTTGATCTAGATATTCTCCAACACGGTCTTGATCATCAATTCAAAATCTCTTTTCCTATATAACAAATCTCTCTCCTCACAAATATGGATCAGAGAATCAACATACCATATACAACAAAGCATTGTCGAGATCATCCTTGAGAGAGCTTCATTTCCTTCCTTTGATCAACCAAGCATTCATCCACACTTTGCACATGAAATTTGGAGGCTTCGCTGTGATAAGAGCAATCCAACATCAAGCAAATACACTCTGCTACGGGATGTTGAAATTGTCTTTTGCTTTCATTTCATTTGGTAATCAGTAGGTTCCTTATTATGTTTACAATAGTATAGCTTAATCTCGTATGTGTAGGAGTTTTAGATTTTAGATTTGTGCATTTGACTATAGATTATATTCCTTTTTCAATTTGTATTCTTGTTCATCTTGAATTATAATATAACATCCTCTTTCCCCCTCACACACCTTCATCTATGTGTCTGTTTGTGTTTCCTCTCCTCTCTATTCCCACATGCCTATATATATATATATATATATCGTTAATAAATCCTCCACAATCTCATTGATTTCTCATATTTTTTTATATGTATCATCAAACTTCATCTTCTCCTAGAAGAAATCCACTTTCAATGGCTATTAGAAATTGTGATTTGTCTTTGGGAGGCATTTTTCATTTGACTCTAAGGATTAATTTGTTTCTTAGCCCCTCTAAGGGGTGGCAGTCATACCTTCACATGATCGACTTTGTTGTGTTGTCTCTCAATCATTTCAAACTATAAGAAAATTTAGTTAAAATACTTTCTCTATACTCATTCAGTTGAGTGGCTTCAAGAAGAGAAATGTCTCTGTTGCGTTTAGATCTTAATAGTTTATGTCATTTGCAATGCGTATTGTATTTGAAAAGTATCTTTTTTTCCCAAATATTTCTTGGGGTCTTGCTCAGACTTTTCATTTTCATATTAAGCATGTTGTCCAAAACCAGAGTAGAAGCTTGCTTATGCACAAATAATGTTATTCTTGAATCTCTAACCTTGTACCTGAACTGTTGAATTTTCCTCTACCATAGCATAGCCATTATAAAATTAAATTGTTTTAGTTAGACTTATTCACTTTTAGCAAATTTAAACTGATAATTTAATATAGAAGAAAAGCCATGCATTTAAAGTTCTTTTCTTTAGTCTTATTTGAATTGCTTTTCTCTAGTCTTTTTTTTTAAGAAAGTAGATAAGTTAAAGATCTTTAATTTTGTTTAAGATAGAACGATAGATAAGTAAAATATGCCTTTATGTTTTTTTTTTTAAGATTCCATAGCTTTTAGAATATTTTAGGCAGGTTAAATATTTAGAAAAAAATAAAATCAATTGATTTTTTTTAGAATATTTTAGGTATGTTAAATATTTAGAAAGAAATAAAATCTAAGTTACATTTAATTAGTTTCAGTTATTTTATTTTATTCTTTCTTTTTAAAAAAATAGTAACTACTGAAAAATAAATAAAATAGTTTTCAAAGTAGTTCAAAATAAAGGAAAAATATATGTAAATAAATAAAAGTGGAGATTAGGTGAATATACATATAATATTTGGGTTAATTCTTATGGTAATAAAATATTAAATTTTCAATAATTGCATTCATCAAGTTTAATTGTGAGTGGGAATGTAATTTGATTTGTCTAATATAATTATTTTCAAGGAATTATGATGTAAAAGATCATATTAACATTAATACTAATATTATCAATTGCTAATAATATTACTAAATATAGATGATTTTAATATTATATAGTATTTTGGAAGGATAATAATAAGGGGGTTCACATGGAGTTAAACCTTAAAACGTTATGATTGAAGCATTAAAACTTCGTTATCATAAGAAGGTTTCTTAGTTAGAAGTTTTACCTTGGGTACATATATCAATTAGTATTTAATTGACATTTAGTAGAAGTGGCTCATCTTCTATTTGTATTTAATAAATTTTACAAGAGACTAAGAAGTAAGCAAGTAAAATAAAATTTCATTATTTCATGATTATATCAAAAATAGATTAGATTTATAATATATGGTTTGTTTTAAAGTAATCATGATGCACATTCACAATCTTATAGTTCGATTATCTTGAATAGGAAGTGCAATAAATTACTTCAAAAATATTGTATGAACATTATTATATATTATTCGCAAATTAGGTATTAAAGATTGAACAAGATAATAAATGTTTTAAACTCCACAATGTGTTATAGTCCATCATCTACAATTATGTTCTACATACATTATGACTATAATTTTCTACAAATTTATGTCATGGTAATTCGATAGAAAATTCATTATGATTCGATTAACTTACAAAAAGGGTAATTAGAGATTCACTATTGAGTTCACATGATGATCAATAATTATGTTTAGTAATACTACAATTGTAATATTTCTTTAGGAAAACTTGAACTAATGGTGACTTGGTCTAGATGCAGAAGGGGATGATAGTAACATATCATTAACCTTCATTAGTAAATACCAGCGATACCCAATGGCCATTGCATGGAGGATTGAAAGAGGTATGAGTTATATTTAAATTCTTCTTGGTAATGAATATTTTGTTCTATAATCATTACATATGATCCTTTAGATTTTGAATTTCTAATATGGCTTAATAATCATTTACAAAACTAAAACTATTGTTAAAATTATTAATCAATGGTAAGTTTGGTGACTTGATTATATTCATCATATCACAGTAGAAATAATATTTGTAAAGAATATAATTATTTATTTTTACCATATTGTTTTTATCTTATCATTAAATTACTAATTATTTAATTAGTAAACAATGGTCAAAATTTTAGGCAATTGATATGTTTGTTAGAAGAAACATTCGTTAGAAGATTTTCAATTCCTTTTAGAATCAATGTGTTGCTCTTATCATCACATTCCTAGTAGCAAATAATTGTATCCTTATATGAAGCATTTGTATCAAGTAGAGCAAGTGAAATTGTTTATTGAGTTAGTCAGTAATCTTGAGTTGCTTAAGGATCATGAAATATTAATGGTGAGTCGAGGAATTTCAAGGAATTCAAGTGGCAAGGCATGGAATATCTTTTAAAGAATTGGCATGTCCAACTAGGACATATTGGAAGGAAGGTAAATACGTAACATTATATTATGAAAATAAATTATCTGAGGAGAAGGAAAATATAATATGATTAAGTAATATCGCAATTGTAAACTTTCCAAGTTAGTTATTTTTATGCCTATCAAGTTAACATGTACAACTAGTAAAGTATAGTCATGGAAATTCAATATCACACATTATCTATTCTTATGATTGTAGATAGGTAAATAATCCAAAGAGTTTAAATGCATTGAAGACAATAAACAAATTAAATCCTATCAAGCACCATGAAGTACAAACTAGAATGAAAATAAAAATAGTAAACAAAGAACGTGCAAACCGATTTTCAAACTAGTGTTGATTGATCTCCATGGCTCTTCTCCACCTGCACAAGGATGCAAGATTTCGAAGGTTGATTGTAGAGGAGGAATGTCGGTTGCTCAATTCTGTAGCATAACAACTTGATGATGAAGAATGATAGAGATGGATTGAAGAATTATTTTGACAGAGTCAAGATGCTTGATGAAGATTCGATGGAAGAATGATTTTGACAGCATAAGGATGTCTGAAGATTTGATGCAAATGGCCTATGAAAGGTTTGATTTATATATTTTTGATGTGGACAAAGATAAGATTTGATAAGATTGATAATGATTTTATTTTTGTCAAAAGAGGAAATACAACGAGATGAGATAAGATTTTTGAAAGATAGAAAGATTTTGATTTATTGTTTTAAAGGAATTAAAACAAGATAAGATAAGATGTGAAAAGATAGAAAGATTTTGATTCTCTTTTAAAGGAAATAAATCCTGAAAAAGATGAGAAGGATAATTGATGGATTATCTAATTAAATAAATTAATTAGATACACATGAGTTCAGATTTTGGAAAGAAAGCGAGAAGATCCTTTTAAGATTTTATTAATTAAATAAATATTTGATTTATTTAATTAATGTTGGATTTATGATTTCATCAATTAAATAATACAAATTATTTAATTAACATTAGAAGAATTGATAGAAATGATTTAATTAATTAAATAATATAAATTATTTAATTAACATTAGAGGAATGGATGGAAATGATTTAATTAATTAAATAATATAAATTATTTAATTATCATTAGAGAAATGGATGGAAATGATTATGAATTTAATTAAATAAATAAAATTTATTTAATTAAATATATGATGACATGGGTACCTAGGGCAAAGCATGCTACAAGATGCCTAAACGATGTAATGTTGAGATAGGTGTTGTAAGAGGACAATTTTTTGATGTCTACATTTTGCCCCTCTTTGAGATGATGTTCGAGATGATGAGATTTTGTGTCGAGTAACATCATTTCAAAGAAGTTAAGGTATGGATAAAGGAAAATGGATAATAATAGAAAGATAGGATGATGGAATGATGATGCCCCCTCGAGAGGATAGGCGGGTTGAACAAACACAGGTAGGCTCTCGAAATGAAATGATAAAGGAAGGGATATGACGAATGATGCAAGATAGAAAGTAGATAAAGGAGATGAATGATACGTTATGCTGCAATGAAAGTGAGCAACCATGATGTTTGATTTAGCACTAGACATTATGCACCAAGGTATAAGGACCAAGGTGACGATGTGTCTCATGCCCCAGTGTAATACAACCTTGTCTAGATAGGTAAATAATCCAAAGAGTTTAAATGCATTGAAGACAATAAACAAATTAAATCCTATCAAGCACCATGAAGTACAAACTAGAATGAAAATAAAAATAGTAAACAAAGAACGTGCAAACCGATTTTCAAACTAGTGTTGATTGATCTCCATGGCTCTTCTCCACCTGCACGAGGATGCAAGATTTCGAAGGTTGATTGTAGAGGAGGAATGTTGGTTGCTCAATTTTGCAGCATAACGACTTGACGATGAAGAATGATAGAGATGGATTGAAGAATTATTTTAACAGAGTCAAGATGCTTGATGAAGATTCGATGGAAGAATGATTTTGACAGCATAAGGATGTCTGAAGATTTGATGCAAATGGCCTGTGAAAGGTTTGATTTATAGATTTTCGATGTGGACAAAGATAAGATTTGATAAGATTGATAATGATTTTATTTTTGTCAAAAGAGGAAAGACAACGAGATGAGATAATATTTTCGAAAGATAGAAAGATTTTGATTTATTGTTTTAAAGGAATTAAAACAAGATAAGATAAGATGTGAAAAAAAAAAAAAAAGATTTTGATTCTCTTTCAAAGGAAATAAATCCTGAAAAAGATGAGAAAGATAATTGATGAATTATCTAATTAAATTAATTAATTAGATACACATGAGTTCAAATTTGGAAAGAAAGCGAGAAGATCCTTTTTAAGATTTTATTAATTAAATAAATTTTGGATTTATTTAATTAATGTTGGATTTATGATTTCATTAATTAAATAATATAAATTATTTAATTAACATTAGAGGAATGGATGAAAAATGATTTAATTAATTAAATAATATAAATTATTTAATTAACATTAGAAGAATGGATAAAAATGATTTAATTAATTAAATAATATAAATTATTTAATTAACATTAGAGGAAGGGATATAAATGATTTAATTAATTAAATAATATAAATTATTTAATTAACATTAGAGAAATGGATGGAAATGATTATGAATTTAATTAAATAAATAAAATTTATTTAATTAAATATATGATGACATGGGTACCTAGGGCAAAACATGATACAAGGTGTCTAAATGATGCAATGTTGTGACAAGGTATCGTAAGATGACAATTTTTTGATGTCTACATTTTGCCCCTCTTTGAGATGATGTTCGAGATGATTAGATTTGTGTCGAGTAACATCATTTCAAAGAAGTTAAGATACAGGTAAAAGAAAATGGATGGTGAAGGAAAGATAGGATAATGGAATGATGATGCCCCCTCGAGAGGATAGGCTGGTTGGACAAACATGAGTAGACTCTCGAAATGAAATGAAATGATAAAAAGGATGATGCAAGATAGAAAGTGGATGAAGGAGATGAATGATACATTATGCTGCAATGAAGGTGAGCAACCATGATGTTTGATGTAGCACTAGACATTATGCACCAAGGTATAAGGACCAAGGTGACGATGTGTCTCATGCCCCAACATAATACAACCTTGTCTAGATGTATGAGGAAGTAGACTTAGAGCATTAAAGTCCTAATGCACAAAAGGTATTATGTGACCTGAGATGCAAAGGATAATGCAAAAAGATATTCCAACATACACAAGATATGAATATTAGCTGGAATGATATGGATTTGATACAAATGCAAGATAAAATGATAACACACACAAGCAAGCAAGCAAGCATGCACAAATGATACAAAAACAAACAAGGAATTGCCCCTTTCAAGCTGTAAACCGTTGATTGATTGATTGATTGATGATGATGATAGTGTTGTCATTGTTGGGAAGCGATATATCCCTAGAGCAATACAAGGATGATGATAATTGATTAATTGATTAGTTGATTTGGTTTACGACAAGATTAAGATCAAGACCAAAGGATGTGATTGGATAATTTGACAAAATTGATTGACTTGATTGGTATGGATTAAGGACTGACTTGCATTTGAATTATTGCTTGTATTTTTGTCGGCTATTTGATTTTTTTTTGGTTTTTGACATTTTTTTATTATTTTTTTTGGCTTTTTGAAATGTTCTAATTTTTTTGGACTTTTGAGAATATTTGGAGGTGTCAAAGGATGAAAATTTGAGTAGCCTTTGTGCTAGATACTAATGACAAGGGGAAAACCAAGGCTAGGTGCAAGGAGATAAAGGGGATTGATGGGATAAGGGATAAAAGGCTCATGATATATGGATGGATGGAAAGGATAAGTCATAGTGAATGAAATAGATGTATGCATCATAAGAGAGCAAGGATGTGATTTCCAAAGACTATGTTGCATAGGAATAACATGCCCCATTCTAGGTACAAGACTTAGGATGTTTCTAGACAAAATGTATGACAACAGGATAATGACATGATTGGTTTAGATCGGATGAGGTATGTCAAGAGATACCCAAAACATGTTTCAAAATTTGGCCCTATATCTTCATCAAGATCAAAAAGAGAATGATGGATAAGTGGACTTAATATGATAGATATGTATGATGGCTAAAGATGGTAGATAAGATGGAAGTGATATGACATGAAAATGATAGGTTGGATAGATAAGACATTGTGCCCCCAAGTGTAAGTGACATAGAAGATCAACCTACACATGACGCCTATTTGCTAGGTTTTCATCATGGTACTTATCCAGGGCACCTGTTTACCAGGTTTTTACCATTGGATGAAGGGATTTCTCTTTACTTTTCTTTTTTGATTTTTGATTTTTTTTTTACTTTTTGACTTTTTGACTTTTGGATAGGAGGGAATATGGATAGGAGGGACTCAAGTATCTAGTTGCATGAAAGTTGGTAATCCCACTAGATATGGATGCCATTGCATGGACCATGTCAAGTGTCATTATGCTCATAGATGTTGGTAAGGGATGGATTAGGTAGATGGTAGATTATGACAAGCTTATGTAAGAATGGATGGGGAATAGTGGATGATGATGTGGATTGAATAGGACTTGTGCAAAAGGATGGATGAAAGGTTTATGCAAAAGCATGGACCATAGGAAGGTGATCGGGAAGATATGTATGATAGTAGTTGAAGGATGAGGAGATGGAGGTATGTGGAATTGTTGTGAAATGGAAGGGAACCATGAACCATGACCAATGGTTGCACACACTGTGATAAACGTTGAAGCTTTTGATGTGGATGGGGTGTAGGAAGCAATGGAGATGTTTGCTTAGGAGGTGGTGGATGTAGTGCTTTAGGTACCCACATAGACTTAATATTTTTATGAATTTTATTTGGCTTGTGGGTTTTAGGAATTTGAGACTTTTGAATGGAATGAGAATGTGGGGTGGAAGTGGATGGTTGGGATTTTTGTGATGTAGATGCCTCATTTGACTTGCTTTCTTTTTTCTTAGGTACCCAAACCATTTTAGTTTTGGCCTTTACTTTTGGAGGTATGGGCTTATATACCTTTTTGGATGTATTTTGATTTGAATTTTTGTATTGATGTCCTAAGGCATGAGAACCCTTAGGATTTTTTACTTTACAAGTAGAGGCATTGAAATTCTTTCTTTTGAATCCCATGGGTATGGTGGAATGGGTGGAAGCTTCATGTTTATACAATGTGTGCATTTGTTGGTCATAATTAGGAATGTTAGGGTATTTATGGATGGAGGGATAAGGGGATTGGATAATGGGGATATTAGGTGTTGGGAGAAGTGGAGGTAGATTAGATGGAGGGATATTAGGATTTGGAAGCAATGGTGGTAGATTTGATGGTGGAAGGTGTATGGTCACATGCTTTTGGCATTTGTAGGATGATGGAGGGGGGGTGGAAATATATGTTTTAGGGATATGATAGGCTTTACGATGAAAGGAGGTGGACTTGGGATGTATGGAGAAAGTACCAACATCTTTAGGTTGTTGTCCTTGGGGTGTACGTCCAAGGCCATAAGAGCGTGGATGAACTTTGACATGGATGGGCTCCAAAATATCTTGTTCATGAAGGTCTAGAAATTTACCTTGGTGGTTCATGTTTTGGAGTGTGCAATGGATAATGGGACTAGGTGTAGGTGGAACACTAGACACGAGTTCCTTATTGAATGGAGAAAATGACACAAGGGAAGATAATGGTTTTTGTTGCTCTAAGGATGAACATTCATGAATGAGGGTAGAAAGACCAATAGTATATGATGGAGCACTTGCAATGGGGTTGATAGTGGGTGATGGGGGATCATTAGGATCTTGATTAGCATTGTGTTCACTTAGATCCAATGTATTTGTTTGATCTTCTATGTGTGCTTGGGAGGCATATGTCTCATCAAGGGAAGTGGATGTTTGTGCATCATGGATGGGTGAGGTGGAAAGCTCTTGACCATGGAATGCATAAAGTTGGCTAAGAGGATCATCATGGTCTTCTTGATCATAAAAGGGGTCTTGATCAAAGATGAAAGATTGATCATGAATAGTATCAGGTATGTTATGAATGGAATCATTGGGAGGGTGTTGATCTTTATGTGGATGAGGGGGTAATGTTTCCGCATGTTTAGGATTGTGCTCTTGAAATACCTCACGACTTATTAGAATGGAGGTGGAAGGGGATTTCTCATGGAGAGACTTGTCATGTTCTTGATGGTCAACAACATAGAAGCATGATAGAGGGTGACTTGGACTTATGAGGGGAGACTCTGGAATTGGCTCAAGGGGTTGTGGATGACATGGTTGGCTTGAAGGACTTGGCATGATGTTTGAGGATTCTTTTGTATGTTCAGGTATATGTGTTGAATGACATGGTGACAATTGATTCCTTGCTCGTAGCCTTTGGGTCACATCCTTTGTAGGTGTATGGGTGGAAGGTGTGGGCTTAGGGTTTTGGTTTTGATTGGATGATGGTAAGGGTGCATGAACTAGATTGGTGTTTCCCTTGTCGAAAGTGGCATTAAGACTTGAGGACATTTGGCCTTGTTGAAAGGTAGAACTTAAGTTCACATGTGTTTGTTGTGATGTGGCTTGATAGGTTGATGTGGCATTGACATATGAAGAAGTGGATGGATAAGATTGGTATGAGGTGGAAGGAGAAGCCCCTCGAAGTCTGATTTTAGGTTTTGGTTTTGTTTCATTATTTGGACTATAGAAAGGGACTCCTTGAATTATGATCTTGGGCTTAGGTTTAGGATTGGTCTTGTTTATGATCATGACCATTTTGACAAGTGGTGATGGTGATGATGTGGAATGATTAGATTGGATGACTTGAATTGATTAGGATGAAATGGATATGATGTGAATGTGTTGGAAGAACATGTAAAGTGACTTGTCTTTATGTGTTTGGTGTTTAGCTTGATTTGGAAATATTTAAATGAATGATCACACATGTACACACATGAATCACACACGCAAGACACATAAGCAAGTTTGAATTTTGGAATTTATGAATGTGATTATTAAGCACACACTTGAAGAAGACACATCAACAATTCCTAGAACTAGTCAAGTGGGTATGGCCAATTAGGTTTCAAACTAGTTTGAACAATTTTGACTAAGGATGATTTGAAAGAAATATCCTATCACACAGCCGGGAGAATGGGGTAACCCACCCTTCACCTTCACTTCCCAAAGGTATAAAGTTCTTTGGGGCTTAGCCAAGAGTGATAAGATTTTAACTTCCAAACAAGCGTGTCTTTCGATTCACACTTCAATTGAGGTCGTCCCCAGGGGTGATGAAATCCCCTAGCAGGCCTCCTATGAAGGGTTTGACAAAAGCAAACCAAGTGAGGTGTTTGTGATCACACACACTTGATTCACACTCACAATGATTAATTTCCCTTAGATTAGAAATGAAATGTGTGTAAAAAAATTTCAAACACTTGTTCTTTTTAGATCCCAAATCAAGATGTGATGGAAGACAGTGGTGAATTTTAGACCCAATTTTCAATATGTGATTAAAGACAATATTCTTTTTTAAGAGCCCAAATCCAAATGTGTTTACAAACAATGATTAATTTTATGCCCCAAATTGAAATGTGTGACAAACAAGATTAAGAGATGAAGGATGAAACAAGTGCACCTGGTTATTTTCGCTTTCCAAATTGATGTTGTGACTAATTTCAACACTTTTCCAGGTCCGTATGATTCACCAACAAGTCACCAAGACAAGAAGAAACACATGCATGCAAGCAAAAGTGTGATTAAATCCCAAAACAAGTAATTTTTTTCAAATATGTGAGAATTTGAAAGCTATAACTATATAAAATCTGATAAAAACTTACACCATTAGATAGCTTATGAAATTCTACCCCATTTCAAAAAAAAAAAGCTCTGAAAAAGACCAAAAAATGACTAAGATACGGCCATTTTAAGATTTCCTATGAAAATGCTGCTTGTATGCGCTAAAACACAATCCAAAATGCTAAATAAGCCCTCGGATGCGCTAAAACACAATCCAGAATGCTAAATAAGTCAAAGTGCGTTAAAACAATCTAGAATGTTAAATAAGCCCCAAATGCGCTAGAACATACCTCTGATGCACTACAGAAAAATTTTAGAATGCTAAATAAGCCCAGATGCGCTAGAACAGACCCCAGATGCGCTAGAAAAAGTCCTAGATAAGCTAAAAGAAGTCCTAAATGCACTAAAAAAAAATTACAGATTTTTAATGGAAAGGTATATGCGCCATTCTGTACTGTATATGTGTCGGAACAGTCCCTAGATGCGCCGAAACAGTGACTATATGCGCCGAAACAGTTGCTATATGCGCCGAAACAGTTGCTATATGTGCTCCAGAATCCTGCAAAACATAAGTCAGAAAACCCCGTATGCGCCGCAGAAAATGTCGAATGCACTTAAACGTCAAATTTTTCCCGAAAGCTGATTCCAGAATGCGAAAACTGTCAACAAAAACTTGCAGATAATGTTAAATTTGTGGGTTCTAGCCCCACGGTGGGCGCCAAAAATGTAGATAGGTAAATAATCCAAAGAGTTTAAATGCATTGAAGACAATAAACAAATTAAATCCTATCAAGCACCATGAAGTACAAACTAGAATGAAAATAAAAATAGTAAACAAAGAACGTGCAAACCGATTTTCAAACTAGTGTTGATTGATCTCCATGGCTCTTCTCCACCTGCATGAGGATGCAAGATTTCGAAGGTTGATTGTAGAGGAGGAATGTTGGTTGCTCAATTCTATAGCATAACGACTTGACGATGAAGAATGATAGAGACGGATTGAAGAATTATTTTAACAGAGTCAAGATGCTTGATGAAGATTCGATGGAAGAATGATTTTGACAGCATAAGGATGTCTGAAGATTTGATGCAAATGGCCTGTGAAAGGTTTGATTTATAGATTTTCGATGTGGACAAAGATAAGATTTGATAAGATTGATAATGATTTTATTTTTGTCAAAAGAGGAAAGACAACGAGATGAGATAAGATTTTCGAAAGATAGAAAGATTTTGATTTATTGTTTTAAAGGAATTAAAACAAGATAAGATAAGATGTGAAAAAAAAAAAAGATTTTGATTCTCTTTCAAAGGAAATAAATCCTGAAAAAGATGAGAAAGATAATTGATGAATTATCTAATTAAATTAATTAATTAGATACACATGAGTTCAAATTTGGAAAGAAAGCGAGAAGATCCTTTTTAAGATTTTATTAATTAAATAAATATTTATTTAATTAATGTTGGATTTATGATTTCATTAATTAAATAATATAAATTATTTAATTAACATTAGAGGAATGGATGAAAAATGATTTAATTAATTAAATAATATAAATTATTTAATTAACATTAGAAAAATGGATAAAATGATTTAATTAATTAAATAATATAAATTATTTAATTAACATTAGAGGAAGGGATATAAATGATTTAATTAATTAAATAATATAAATTATTTAATTAACATTAGAGAAATGGATGGAAATGATTATGAATTTAATTAAATAAATAAAATTTATTTAATTAAATATATGATGACATGGGTACCTAGGGCAAAACATGATACAAGGTGTCTAAATGATGCAATGTTGTGACAAGGTATCGTAAGATGACAATTTTTTGATGTCTACAATGATCAAATAGCTAAAAAGGAGGTTACAAACCTTAGGGGAATCCTATACTTTTACATTACCTTGCTTAATCTGTATATTCAGATGTGTAGATTGGGAATTACTTATGATTGTTAGAATTTTTTTTCCTCATTTGAGGTTAATTTAGACTTTCCATCTAATATGATTAAGTAGAGAACTATATTATTATAAACTTATAGATTAATTATGTTGTTGGAGTGTATGGTCTAAATGTTAAAAGGCGCAGGACAACTCAGAGGGGGGGTGAATCAGTTGTCATCAAATTTAAACTCAAAACTTTAACACTTATTAACTTCACAACCACACCATTTTTTTATTAATTATGAACATGAAATGCAGATAACAAAAAGAAAAATCAACACAAAGAACACCAGATTTTATGTGGAAAACCCAATGACGGAAAAACCATGGTGAGGATTAACTCACAATATAAAGAGAGCAAAATTGAATACAAAGGCTCACTGCCCAGATACAAAGGCTCGCTGCCTACAAAAAGGACTCACTATCCAATAGGGAGGCTCGCTGCCTACAGATACAAAAGAAAATAAAAGATCCACCACAATAATTTACACACATTCGCATCCTTGATCAGAAGATTGTAGAAACCTTCAGCTCACTGCTTTCAGGAATCTAACACAATGAAGTATTGCTGCCTCAACTTACTTTCGCACAACTCTGCTCTTCACTTGTGGCTCACTTTGTTACTTTGCATCATCTAAATCTTTGCAAATCAACTTGCATTTATACCATCTTCAACCTTAGAAACTTTCTCCAAGGTCAACCACATATGCTTCATTTCATAAATTCAAATTAGGTCAACAACTCAACATTCATGTGGTGGAAAGAAATGAGAGTGGACCAATTAAACACTTAACCAAGACCAAAAATAATGTCTCGGATCAACCACATGCTTCCTTAATTAAATTAAATTCTTCATATGAAGTGTAAACACCAAGTCGGCCAAACCTAATGAAAACACAAATGAACATTGAAGTACATGTTTCCCATCAAAAAGATAACATGTGAATGACGTAACACACTTCATCATGCATGAGAACACATCTCAGGTTCCTTTAGACACATCGCAACAAGTGTAACAACTTTCGAACACTAAACTCCTTCCATCAGTCCATCCAGACTGTGCAAACACATACAGCAATTTTGAAACTCAACTTCCAGATCACCAAACCACAAACACTTTTTCCAGAACCCAAAGAACACCTCTACATAACATATTCCAGATCCACAATACCTGAAACAAAATAGCAGAGGACTGCAAAGTAGAAACATTTCTCCCAGTCCATAAAAATTCAACTCTGCCATAATAGTTCACACACCGGTGAACACAACTTTAACATTCCATTAAACCAGAGACTACAAATCAGTAGATATCACCATCAAATCATCAACAACTCTTCTGATCTGCACAAGCATAGGATCAACACAAGAGAAATGTGAAGCACATACTAGAGTGCATTCTAAACACTTACATAACTCTAACTTCACTCCTTATTAATTTTCTCAAAAGCACTTCGAAACCCATCATTTCAGCACATCTACAACATCATAAGGATAGCTCCATGTACTCACAACATCTCAATAGTATCTCAACTATACATGCACAATCTACAACATTCTAAATTATGTTGAGATCAATGACAACACCACCAAACTTGCTCATACTTGCAACAATCTCCCCCTTTGTCATTGATAGCAACATATGATGTGAAAAACCATCAAATGCAATAACCTACATAATATTCTAGGAGAACACCTTTTCTTCATTTTCTTACTATTTTTCACAAGACTTTCTCTCCCCCTTTGACATCAATGGCAAAGATCAAAAACTCTGATTACTCCCCTTTAGGAGTACACCCATTCAACTCATACTATAATAATGGAAAACTTTTCTACTCCCCTTGTGGAGTAGACCCATTCATCAATCCAGATAAATGAAGAATTTGTTAATTCATTGTACGGATGCACCTCCATGTGCACCTAGTTCGGAGGGCCAATGACCCCAAACCTCTCCCTAAGATACTCAAAAGTTTCCTTCGGAAGATCCTTAGTAAATATATCTACAATTTGTTCCTTTTTTGACACATACTCCAACCTGACTTCATTCTCCAACACTTCTTCTCTTAGGAAATGATATATAATAGATATGTGTTTTTTTCTTGAATGCATTACCAGATTCTTTGAAATGTATTTAGCACTTGTTTTGTCACAGAAAATAGGAATAGGCTCATCAGATATCACTCCAATGTCTTCTAGAGTTTGCTTCATCCATAAAACTTGTGTGCAGTAGGATGTTACAGCAATATATTTTGCTTCTACAGTGGATAAAGAAACTGAGTCTTATTTCTTACTCAACTAAGAAACCAATCTTCCATAAATAAAGAAAGAACCTCCACTGGTACTCTTTCGGTCATCCACACAACCAGCCCAATCTGCATCGGTATAAGCACTCAAGGTGAAATCAGCATTCTTAGGATACCATAGGCCATAATCCAATGTACCTTTAAGATATCTAAATATCCTCTTTACTATTGTAACATGTTCATCTTTATGATCTGCTTGAAATCTAGCAACTAAACATACTGCGTGCATAATATCTAGTCTAGTAGCAGTAAGATACAACAGCCCACCAATCATAGATTTGTATTTGCTCTGATCAGCTTTAGCACATTCATCATCTTTACTCAACTTACATTTGCTTACCATAGGAGTACTAACTAGTTTGGAGTCATCCATTCCAAACTTCTTCAACATCTCTTTCACATATTTCGATTGTGAAATGAATATCCCCTTATCAGTTTGAATTTCTTGAAGACCAAGAAAGAAATTCAACTCACCAATCATGGACATTTCAAATTCTTTTTGCATTTCTTCTGCAAATCTTTTACACATGCCTTCATTTCCACCAAAGATGATTTCATGAACATAAACTACCACTATCAACATTTTGTTACCTTGCACTTTGAATTAAAGATTGTTGTCAGTAGAGTCTTTGCTAAAACCTTGTTGTGTCAGGTATTTATCCAATCTTGCATACCAAGCTCTGGGAGCTTGCTTCAGTCCATGCAATGCCTTCTTCAACTTACAAACAATATCCAGTTTATCTGATAACTGAAATCCTTCAGGTTGTTCCATGTACACTTCTTCCTCCAATTTACCATTCAAAAATGTTGACTTGACATCCATTTGATATACTTTGAAGTCCTTGTGGGCAAAAAATTCCAAAAACATCCTAATAGCTTCAATTCTAGCCACAGGAGCAAATGTTTCTTCAAAATCTATGCCTTCAACTTGAGAGTATCCCTTGCATACAAGACTTTCTTTGTTTCTTATTACTTCCCCATTTTCATTCAACTTATTCCATAACACCCATTTTGAACCAATTACATTTGTGAGGCCTACCCCTATGATACACCTAGTATTTAGACTATTTTGAGTTGTGGTTATTGATTATGCTTAGAGATATTTTGATGACATGATACTTAGACATTTGATTTCTTATAATGATTTGATTATGATGCGACATGATTAATTAGATGATTGTGATGGTTGACATAATTTTATGCTAGTTATTGTGGTTGTTCAATTTGAATTTTGAAATGATGAATATATGATTTATGTAATTAGTGATTTTTCCAATTATGATATGAGATATATATGCTATGAGAAATTATGAAACTTGAGTATATGAAATGGTGATTCAATTGTTTTGATATATGATTTAATTAGATGGAAACTTGTGTATATGAAATTGTGATTCAATTATTTTAAAAGATGATTTATTGGATGGATTAACATGTGCATTGAGTGTGCAGGTACACTTTCCATGGCCAATGGAAATTGGAGGTAACCTTTGGGAACCCTGAGTAAATTATCTAGTGAAACTGAGCTATAATCCATATGGCCTGGACTATAGTTCCATTATGTAATGTTTATTTTTATTCATGATGTTATTTGTGAATGTTTGTAAATCAATTTTTATTGCCATGAAAAACCATCAGGATGGTGAGTTGTCTACCCAAGTGGACAAACTCGGATTTAACCTTTAGGGCACTTTTTGGGGGGTTGAAAAGTTAAGTTTTTTAAGTGTTTTTATGGATTTAAAGTCCCTAGGTCAAGTACTTATGGGTTAGATACCTTTTTAGCTTAAAATTTTTAGTCAATTGCATGATTGGAGACCCTTTTTGAGGCCTTAAAGAGGTTTGGCGAAAATAAGGTTTTGGGAAGTGGGATGGGGACTAGTTCCTTTCCATTCTCACTTCTCCACGTTGTCTTGGAAGTCTCCCAAGTCCTCACAAATATGTGAGCACACATGGGTGAGTGTGCTTGGGAGGGTGAATGGGTGAGTGACAAGTGTCACTTCCCCATTCAAAAAAAAATCAAACTTGAATTATATAAGAAAACTAAGAACAAGGGTTTTGGGGGTCTATTTGGTATTCTTGTTCTCTTTTGGAGTTGTGATTTTTCTGGGGAGCTCTTGGTTTTTGGTTTGGGAGATTGAAGCAAAATCTTGGAAGAAGAGGAGTTGTGGGGATCCTCATCCCATTCTTCCCTAAGCTTGGATTGGAGGTAGGTTCACCATTCTACTCTTGTTTTTTTTATGTTTCAAATAGATGAGATTGTATGTTTGTTTTAAAATACTTTTGGTGTTTGTTTTCTTGTGTTGTTGAATGTGTATTATGTGATGGGAAAAGGGTTGTATAGGGATAGGCTCACCCAAATTTTGGGTAGAGTGTCCTCGTTGGGGATGGTATGGAGTAGGAACCTCCATGGGAATGTTTAGTTCCTCCTTAAAAAGGAGAGGCTTAAAAAGGGGTATGAGTACCCACATGCAAATTATGAAATGGTAGAAATGGTTTTGGTGGTATGGGTCTTTTGTGAAAGAGGGGTTATGGTGAAAAATTTGTAATGAAGGGTTGAAAATTTTGGTGATTGTTATTCACAGTGTTTGTTTTTGAGTCTCCAAAATGGAATGTGTAGTCCACCCTCCATTCCCCGTTTTAGGTTCACAATGAACTCTTTGTTATGTGAAAATCCCCTTGGGTGGGTGTGTATAATTTATGTGTGTTTTTTTTGTGTGTTAAAGGTATTTGGCTTGCATGAATGTACCCGGTTTCCAAGGTGCCTCCTAGCTTGGGGGTGGTTGGTTTTCCAACCAAAGGTTGGGAGGTGAGCTCCCCATTGGCCTCTAGAGAAAATTTTGTGTATTTTTGTAGATTGGAAGAAGCTAAACAGTTCTCAGAGCATCTATGTTCCTTGTGGGTAAAGATGGGGTTATTATGTCAAATTAGATCTTCCCTTTTGAAATTGAATGTCATAGCATTGGGAGGCTATTGTAAAGTGTCTATATGTAAACCACCTTGGAGTGTTGGGTTTGATATGGGTAGTGAGAAAGAAAAGAGAGAGAATCACATGTCTTGCATGTTGATGTCAATCTGGTTATGTACACTATAAATAAATATTTTGTACGTGTGAGAAGGGAAAATTTTCTTGCTGTATGAAAGAAAGAAATGTATATGTAATTTTTGACAAAGCAACTTTTATTCTATTTTGAAATAAGAAAAGGAAAGAAATACTTACATTTTATGCTATTATTTTAAGGAGCCATGAAATTTATGGTTAGAGGAGAAATACACTATTCTATTGAAAACTTCCATATAAATGACTTGTTTATAAAGAAAAATGTGTGTTTTTACTTCAAGTATTCATTCAATATGGACATAATCATAATATAAATTTGTTATTGTACTTTTGATGAAAACATGTGTTGCTCATTAAGCATTTATTTATTTTCAGTGTACTCAAAAATATAGAAAGGAAAATTTCATTTTGTTTTACTAGTTTAAGGAAAGAAACAAGAAAATAACGTTAATATTCTGTTCAAAAAATTAATGGATGTTTTCTTTAAAAGTAGGATTGTATTTCCTTTTGAGGTCGTTCTCTCTATTGTTTTATATGGTGGTATTTTAGCCTTACAAAGTATCAAGATAGTTTGTCCTTAGTAGTAAACATAGTTGCATGACAAGTATAGGCATAATATTTGGACATAGGAAATTTCCACTTTTTATACCTCTATTCAGTTTTTATAAAAAAAATATACTGATTTACAGTAATAATGTACTAACCTAGCTATACAAATACATAGATGACAGTAGAAGGATCTAGTAGTGGAATGAATACATAGAGAGCATAATATAGATCAGCTTGTTTCTATACATCTGTGTGTGAGAATGAATAGAAGTAGTCATGTATTATTTTGTTACAATAATGTATATTTATAGAGTATTCTACCTCTTTGTATTTAACAAAATAATCATATACACTCACCTAAAAGGGCTTGAAACCCCTATTGCATAGGGTAGAGGAGCAAAGTGTTGGGGTGACTCCCAGATAGTGGCAGAGTTCATTGTTGTTGGTTGTTACTCTTGTCCCCATCGTTGCACCATATGGCAGCCCATGCATTAAACCTGTTGCTAGGTACCGAAAATATAAGTTGTAGGAAGGTGAAGGCTGTAGTATTAAAAAAAATGTAGACCCGTAAACCCTAGTGCTCTCCAATTTGCTATAGTTAATGCTCAATCTCTATTCTGCATGGACAACAACAACAACAAAAAAACAAGGGATAGGGTGAGGGTAGTTTGTTACAAACGAATAAACCAAGTAACATATTTATTTTGTTAGAAAATTATTGATTGAAACAGAGCTATTGAGAATTACGCTTATCCTGCACAATGGAAATGAGAAAGAAACATATATAGGAAGAGAACTTTGAATACCCGATGCAAGTCTTTCAAACCTATACTTCCATCTCTACTAATATCGGTGTCATAGCATGGTTACACACCTTCAATATCACCTTCCATGGCCACCCATTTCCTTCTTTCTTGCAACGTAAAATGCAGCCAAAAGAATAGGGTTATGCAATAAAACGTTTTAGGGCAGCTTCACGGAGGAAAATCGTTAGGGCTCCTATAGTTGTCTTCAAATTTCAAAATGGACGTGAAATGAATAACCAATCAAGTTAAATTAATCTTGGCATATTTGAACTAGCCTTCGAACCTCCTTTTGGGCGTGGGTTTTATTGAAATGGTTTATCACGTGGTGCCTCAGCCATATTAACATTTAAATAAAATTAAAATCGTATGACGTTTTCACAATTTAAATTTGTTTATAGACGACACCTCTAAATTTTGTTACATGGAAAATTTATGTCATAGGGTTTAGTCAAAAAAAAAACAAAAATGTAACCTCATCGTGTTTGGTAAACAAGAAATATACATATTAGTGACCTAGGAGAGATTGTAACAATATTATCCTTATAATGCAATATCATCTATATTCACTACGAAGAAAATTTTAGTCAAAGTAAGTCAATATAAGCAAAGTCAAGCATGAAATTCCCGTTTGTAATTCTAGTGTAATGGGAGTGGCATTGAAAATCCACCTAAGGGCCCAATGCCTATCTCCATGTTAGAACACGTATATTTAATGAGCATCGAAGTAAATTCTTAAGTTATAGTATTTCCACCACCTTAAAATAAAGAGAGGAGAATATATGCTCATACCTTATGAAAAGATTCTCTTACTTTAAATAGGTAAGGATATGCTAGGAGTATAAGCACGTATTATTAGGAACTCTTAAAGAGATATTATCTCTTTATTTAAATTCCTCTTTCTTTCCCATTGAGGAAATTAATGATATTTAATGAAAGGGAAATGATCTAGCAATCGCACCTTGGGGTGCAATAGGTACGCCAAAGACAATATAGAGAAATTTGGTTGTTAATATTTTTTAATTGAAAATGGGAAAACCAATTGACAGGCATAAATGACAATCGAACAAACCATCCACATTTTGAATGGCACCCTCTGAAATGAATAGCGAGAAATAAACTAATAACATATAGTCTGTAAATATTTTAAAACTTGTAGCAATACATAAATCTCTATAAAAATGGAAAAATCCACAATACAAAAACCTTGAAAATTGCAGTAAAATATAGGTTCATGAAATATAGTCTGTAAATATTTAGATTATAAGATGATAAGTTGGTTGTCCCATTCATATTGGATTATAACCAGCATCATGTTTTAGTTGTATCTACATTTACACTTAAGAATTTGAGTACTTATTACTCAAATCTGAGCATATTTATACCATAAGATGATAAGTTGGTTGTCCTATTCATCAACATATCTTGGACCAATCAAATTCTACATTGAAAATTCCTTTGAAGATTCGAAAGACATAAACATATACAAATATCAAATTCTCAATTGAAAATTACTCTAAAGGTGCAAAAGACAGAGACTGCATTTCTTGTCAGAAAATAATGCAAATTAAAATATTAGCAAAGGATGGTTAGGGAATACAACTAAGTGAAGGCTATATATCAGAAACAAAATACATAAAGGTTTACTAGATATAAATACACATTTCTTTTTACAAGAAAAATTACATGAAGTGTTTTATAACACGTTTTGGCAATGTTATTAGACTTAAAATTTAAATATGGATCTAATAAAAGATTTTGATACAATCCAGAAGACCACAATTTATGCCAAAATAAAACTAAATTTACAACATGCCTATCATTGAGGTCACAAGCCTTTGCAATAGGATTTACACACTATGTCATCCAATTGCTTGAAGAATTGCCATGTTTTGTTCAACACTTCTGAATATTAGTGGGTTCCATTAGTGCTTTAGTACCCACAAGCTAGGCATTCATCCTGTTCTCTAATGAGCATACAATTTGTGCAATTTTTGTATCCACATCTTCGTCTACTGACTTGGGCTTTTCCTACAGAAAAGAAAACCAACACCCATAATAACAAATAAACAAGTAAGCTTATAAGAAAGTTACAGATTGGATTAGCAGATCACAAGATTAGCATCCCTGTCTTGGTTTTGACATAATCTATGGTTGGCCTCAATTCACAGATATCATAAAATAATTGAAAATTGATATAATTGCTTTTTAAGTGACCCAGAGTAATAAGCCATTCTATATACACCTGATTTTGATTCTATTCAAATTAGATGCCACAAATTTGAGAGTTTTACCTTTGACCAAGTGTAAAAATATAGTGAAGTTAGCTTCCCAAAACAGGGTTGATCCATGTGACTATTCAACTTCCATATCAACAATTGTACGTTGCTTGATTTCCCAGATAGTCCTGTTTAATTATAAACCAACATATAGCACCTCAGAGACACCCCAAAAGAGTAGCATAACTAAAAGACGTTGCAAATGAGTAAGAGATTCAATAAACAGCTTACACTTAAATATCCTTTGAAAATACAATACAAGTACCATACTTAAAGGCAAAAGGCACTCGCCTTAATACTCTTCTACTATAGATATTGGACGTGTTAGGTTCAAAGCATTCATTATTCAAGAATTTGACTGGTTGAAGTTGTTGGCATAGGAGCGAGTTGAAGAGTATTTCTCAATCCATTCCTTGCAATCATTTCCCTTAAGGTAGCCCAATCCCATCTATCTTAAGGTACAACTCCCCACATATATGGTTGAAGTATACCCTGTAGCATTTCATAGTAGGGATACAATGTAATTCATCTCATTGAAAAACCTTGTATGCATTTCATAAGATTATTATAAAAGAATACCTCTCATTGAAGTATACCCTATAAAACACCATAAGATAATTACTGCAGTCTTGATTGCATGGTTCTTGCGCTTCTCAAGACAATGATGAATTTTGATTTCCCTTCTAATGAAAGGTCTACATCTGCATGTAATAATTAGTCGTGAGCAAGTTGCAGAAGCAAAATACAGAATCCCTACATCTAGCAATTAGAATTAAAAGAAAAACTCTCACTGAAAAATTTTAGAATAATAAAATGATTCATTTTGTGTAATATTTAAGAAATATTTTACTGCAACCAGTTGACAATAAAAATCAAATGGACTTAAAAATCCCAACCTTTTCAAGTTCATCTTCAACAGCTTTAGCAACCTCACTCTTTTGCTCAAAGACATCATCGAGATTCATCTTTGGAACACTTGAATGGCCAATTGCAAATCAAACATGGAAATAGGGTAGTGAGACTTAATCCTTATTCATAATTTGAAATTTGTTGGTCAGTGTTTCCCTTATTTAATTTTCTTCCATAAAATAAGAAAAATAGAGTAACATATATTCCAAGATTAAAGTGGTCAAGGCTCTATATTAAACTAATATCATATATCTGAAAGAGTAACAGATATTCCAAGATTAAAGTGGTCGAGGCTCTATATTAAACTAATATTCTATTATATTATATTATCAAGTGTAAAATATGATATGGGATAGAGATTTTATTTTTATTATCTTCTATAACAAAAATTTTAACTTACCATAGCATGATAGTGGATGTAGTAGAAATCTTGGAAAGAGGCTAGAAGTCTGAGGAAAGAAGTGTAAATTATGTTAGATATGAGGAATGTATAACACAAGTTTAAAGAACAGTTGATGAGAGAACAAAATATAGGTGAAAAAAGATTTGTAAATAAGTAATGTTTTACTACTATGAACATAAATGGTAGGGAGAAATCCATTGTAAACAATAGCTTTAGAAGAAGATTGTGGAAGACCAATTTTTTTGTTGATTAAGTAGTTGTTGGAGAAGAACTTTGTGCTGAATGTAATATGGTAGAGTTAATATAGTTTGTATTGAAAGGGTTGAACTTGACAGTTATGCAAGTAATAATCAATGACAGACAAAGGATTGAGTAATAAGAGAACATACCTGTTATGTTTTTTTTAGTGAAAATAAGTTGAGCATTTCAATTGGTTGATGCCGATAGTGCTGACAATCGAACTTCCTCACTGATCCTGCGTGCAATGTAAGGGCTTTGTTGCATGCATATGTATCTATCAAATGTGAATGTAGGGTGGATACGAAGACCAGAGAGATGAATTACTCTGGAAATTGTTGTGAACGTCAACCCTTGTCAGTCGATGTTGCCAATGTCAATGGTGGCCATATCAAGTGTAAGCCCCTGTGATTTGTGGATGGTTAACGCCCATGCCATTTTGAGTGGAATTTGGCATCGTCCACCATGACTTATTGGTGTAATAGGGACATCTTTTGGATTGGTTGTATTCCAAGCAGGGCCAATGTAATTCTTGAATCAAACAACAACAAACTTAGGGAGTTGGGGTGGTTTTTCACTCTCGTTGTAAACTATTTGTTTTACTATTCCAAGAGCTCCATTGACAAGGCCAGTATTAGTCCACAGATTACAAGATAGCATAACCTTTTGGTCGACACATAGTAGAATCTTTTGTTAGAGTTGGTCATCATCTGGATTTGAGTTGAGAGAGCTCCCTATTTATTTTGCAGTGGCTACAGCAATGGGCCGTGCTAGAGACAACAACATGTGCTTATTATGGAGTGAGACTTTTTCATTGGTTGCATAAAGATGTATGGATGATAAGAAAGTGATTTGTTCTGTAGATGTTAGTGTGGAGCTTGACCTTGACATTAGCAGTTGCCAATCTACGATTGTAGGTTCAGGCTTTCTTAAATTGCACAAGAGCTCATGAAATATAAGTTGAGTTGGATCTTCTCCCACTTGGAAAAATATTTTGTTGAGTGTAATAACTGTTTGAAAGCTCTGCCATAAGGTGCCCCCGTAGGAAGTAGAAGAGTACATAGGAATGTCTTTGACCAGCGATAGCTAGCCGAGGTCTCCAAAGAGCAAGATTGAGCGGCCTCCAAAGGGGGTGTGGTTGTGTGCCAGGAAAGCTTCGAGCAAGCGATAGTTGATGCACTCAAGCAACCTAGGCCCGATGAAGCTCATTTCATCAATTAAAATGTAGCGAACAAAGTGCATTCTCTCTTGGAAGCTTGCTAGTGTCTGGCCTTGCAAGGGAGACATTTCTTTGATGGGTATGCGAAGTACGGAATGAATTGTTGATGCTCCAATGTTGAATGCTGCAACACCTGTTGGTGCAAGAAGTAATAGCGATGTCTTCCCATTTGGAGCAGAAAAATTGAGTGCAAACCTGATTTGTTTAATTAGGTGTGACTTTCCAGTTCCTACAGTTCCTTGAACTATTATTTTGAGTGGTTGTTGGTAAGTGGTGGAGGATAGGTGTGACAACACTAAATCCAATGTTTTATTTTGTTCAAATGAAAGGTCATGTTGGGTATTTAGATAGGGTAGGTGGGGGACTTGATATGTTGTGCGGTTTGAGTCTATGAAGGTGGATGCTACAGTGAGTTCTATTGGATCCAAGGAATGAGTATTCCAGTCATGGTTAAGGTCTATTTCATAATTACCTAGCATGTCTAGTGCATCCAACTGGAGTGGATGACTTGGGTGTACACTTGACAACACTTTCCATTCAGATTGGTTGCAATGATGTGGGGGTTCTACATCACTCAAAGGAGAGTTAGGGTTTGTATTGGAGGCCGTATCTAGTAAAGTGTGTCACACATGCCATGGATGGTACGTGCATGCCATCCTCTCCCACTGTGCCACTATACGAGTTGGGGATGAACCAATATCAACTGCAATGTTACGAAAAGGTTTGTAGAGAACCAATTCTGACTAGCAGAAGTCATAGAAATTCAAGTCATCTTTTGGAGGAATGCTTGTGAATCGGGGGGAGACTCAAACAATTGCTTGAGAAGAATGCTCATTCCATTGGTTTTCTTTATGGGATGTTTTGAAGCTCCGCTTCTGAGTGACTTCAATCAGTGGCAATGCCTCCAAAAAAATAGGACGTGCCATGTATGCATCAATGTAGTTCATGTGTGCTGATGCAACTGTTGCTGAGAGTGGAATGCGTTGATAGTTTTTTTGGTTTACATTTAGAGAAACAAATGTTCGACTACACAAGCAGAGTGGAAGTTTTAGTAAAAGATGGCAACTTTCTTGGGCACTAATATCACGATCAACAAGGTTGTCAACAAGCATTTTTCTAAAAGCTATTGGTGTTGGCTTGTCAAGATCATAAGTTGTCGAAATACGGGATAGCATTGCATGGTATGTTT
>VDFB02367639.1:0-18841 GCA_007258455.2 Sequoia sempervirens
TATCTAACAATTAAATGCAGATTTAATTAATAAACAGAGAAACTAAAACACACACATATTAAATCATAACACATAAATTTAACGTGGTTCACCCAATCCGGGCTACATCCACCAAATCACAGCCATCCAATACTTTTATTATCCAGTGTAAAACCTATTACAATCTTGCGAATAATCGCATTTTTTATCATACAGTAATACCCATCCTAACCGCTTTTTAAAAAATCTTAGAAGCTTCAAATTTTTGGGTTCTACAAAATCAGATTTTCTTTTTCATTGATTTTTTCCCTTTTTAGGTGATCACTTGTGAAAGTAGGAAATTTCAAACGGGATAGAAGTCCAGGGTGTCTACTGATAAAACCTTAGTATATCATGATCGTTAGCCACATACCAACACTACAAAATCCGTGAGTTTTGACTAAAGCAAAAATTTTGCACCTTTGGATCAAGTATTCCTTGTTATAATGAAATATATCACCTTAGAAGGTCATTTTAAAGTTTTTTATTTCTATCATTTTTTGTTGTTGAATCATCTCTACCATAGGATGCTTATTAGTTTCATGTTTTTTTCTTTCATCCCTTGAAACCTCTATCAAGTAAACCATGGAACTCGCCACTAAGAATCCTAATAAACCCCCTCCTTTACCCCTCCACCAAGGGCTTATCCTTAGCCTCTATCATTTTCACCTTTCCCTTTTCCCTCTAAAACCCATATCTACTATCAAAGTTGAGGAACCTTGAGCTTCTAATCCTTCCCCTTTAAAACCCTCTCTAACTGTTTCTATGGGCTTTAAGAGGAAGCTCCCTCCCACTACCACCCAACCACATGTTGATACTAAACCTAAGCCTCCTGCTAAAAAGAAGGGTAGTGTTGCACTAGCTCAAACCAAGGCCATTGCTAAGCTCTGTGAATTAAAGAACATCCCTACTAAGAAAGGGGGATTTTTTTTGCTAAAACCAAAGCTAATCAAAAGAAGGGGAAAAGGGGCTTAACATTCTATGTCAAGGAACCTCCCATGAAAAATGATGAGGATTACATTGAGTTCAAAAAATCTAAGGAAATTGTGGTGGCTGCAAGCATTGAAATGAGGGTGGAATAGGGTAGTGTTTGGAGGTCCAATAAGTTGGAAAAACATAACCCAGAGGTTCTAGTGGATGAAATCTCTAGTAGCTCAAAGCAGGGAAAATTTTGGGAGGACAGCAAGCATGGCATAGTCAAGGAAACAAAGGAGTACACAGAAGGATCCAATCACTTCCCAGAGTTGAACCAGATGGTTCTGGAGGAGTCCACATTGGACTCCTTGAATCATCATGCTCGGGAAGAAGAGACTAATAGTTTAGATGTTGTGAAGAATGAGGACTCTAGTGGCCTTCTTGCTCATGTTTGCACCCTAGAAAGAGAGCTTAATAGACTGACCCGATTCACCATCAAGGTCATTCATCACTCGGTTGTCACTCTATTGGTGGTGCTGAAGGATGAGGTTAACAAGAAGGTTGTTGATTCTGACCCCAACAATAGTTTGGCTGGTGAAGATGTGTTGAAAGTCCTCATAAAGGAATGGGAGGGTATTGTTAGGTGATGGATGGGTTTTTGTTTATTTTTTTTGTGGGTTGTTATTTTGTTTTCATTGTGTTGTCTCTATGTTTAGTTTATATGTTGTAACCGGATAATTTTTGTTATTTTGTTTTGATGAACTCTGGCCCTTTGGGCTCTTCATGATAAGGGTAATGTACCCTGCAAATGCAGCTTATAGTATCAAAAACATATTGATTTCTTGTTTGGATTATTTTTTATTGTTATGTTAATTATTTCATAATTAAAATTTTAATTTTTTTAAATCATTTTTTATTTAAGAGAGCTTTTTATTAAGTTGTTATGTCATGTCCCTTTTTTCTAAAAATAGTAGTTTCTATTTTTAGTAAGGATGATTATCTTAATATAGTAAGTCAAGTCCTATAGACAGATTGAGAAAATAATGTCTTTATGGTGAAATAATTAAATCATATTTTAATGACAAATTATTAAATGGAAATTTAAATATTTGGAGCCAAAAAGGGATTTGGTCTTGGAGAAGCTCAAAATTGGCAGTTATTAGCTTTCTTGCAATCAAATCAAAAGTTGGATTAAATGGTAATTTCTATTTGGTTGGAGGAAGTGGAGGTTCATTTATGGGAAATTGGTTTCAAATTTTGAATTTTAAGATCCATTCCATTCTTGGCATGGGTTTTTGGTGCCCAAGAAACTTCATGAAGAAGGCAACACATAAAATGCAATTTTTTTATTTTTTGGATTCATTCTATGCTTTTTCTCTCACATGTTTTGATAGTTCTAAGGTTGGGAAATCAAAGAAGAAAGAACTCCATGGCTGCTAAACCAAGGAGTTTGAGGCTTGAAGGTGGTGGTCAAGATAGTCTCCAGGGACAGATTCTCTCTGGGTCTAACAGTGTACTACAAAGATTTTAGTTTGTTGCTTTATTTCCTTTGTTGCAATATTTTTTAGTTTAGAGGTGTGTGAGTGTGTTTCCATATTTTCTACTTATCTTATATGCAATAAATGCCATGTACTCAAGTATATATTTTTATAATAATGTTGACATAGTCATTGAGTTTGTTGGAGAAATTTGTGTGTGATAGACATCAATTTGGTGTTGTTTTGATAATACAAATTTGGGTTTTTTATAAGTATTTTGTTGTTTTTTACTATTAACAACATATTATTATAATTTATTTGATTTATATTTACGTATAAACTTGCAATACACCATCTGATATTATTTTCCCTCTTTATTGAATCATTTTTCATAAATTGGATGTATATTTACATGTTTAAACCTACAACACATCATCTAATATCATTTTCCCTCTTTGTTGAGTCATTTTTCATAAATTGGAGAAGAGGATTCCATACCCAGTTTCATTGTTTGTTGCTAATTGTAATATCTCAATGGGTGAATATTTATTTTATAAAAATATGATATATTTTTCTAGAAAGAGACATTACAGTAGTATCATAACCAAGATCTTTCTAGCCTATAGGGTATTGAGTTGTTGATGTGAATCATGGGTTTCCTTGAATTTTTATTTAAGGGAATGAGAGAAAGGGACAATGAAATTGCAGCCTCCAAAATTGCTAGATGGTATGAATAATATAAAAGTTATAATAATTTTCTAACATTCCAAGAATATTTAAGTGAGACAAGAAAATCCATACCAGTGGAAGAAGAAATTATGAATATTTTTTATGAATACCAGGAAAAACCAGAAGCTTTCCAAGCTCTATAACCATTTGACAAATATTATAGAAGGAGAAAGAAGAAGGGTATCAATAAGCTAGAATCAAAGCCACAAAATATTGCTAATGAAGAAGACTTGGTAGATGCTAAGGAGCATAATGCAAAGGAAGGAGTTAATATGGAAAAGGGTGCAAATACCAAAAATCAAGAAGAACAGAAAGATTGCATCCACCTAGTTGAAGGTAAAAATCTCTTGGTTGAAAATTTTAATCCAATTTTCAAAAATCATATAGTTCAATCTAACATTAATGAAGATAAAGATGAGGAGAAAACTGGTAGCAAGGAAAATAATGAGGAATCAACTTTTCATTTTGAAGATGTATGTTGGAAATGGGATCCAATGTTGTCTAAGGATAATCTACCAAGAAGCCATATTGGTGTGCATGAATTCCTGAAGGATGTTATAGATGAATCATTTCCTATTAATAAATTTTATATTGAGCCTTATAGAAAATTAGTCTATCTTTCAAGGAAAGGAAAATCAGTAATAAGAGATACAGAGTGGAAAGGAAATCATTCTACTCAATTATTAAATATCTCAAAATTAATGTTGTGGGATCCGAGTGATTTGTACATAACCAACATGTAGGTTCAAGCCAGATGTGAGGAGCTCCAAATAAGGAGACATGCACATTCCATAGTACATTCAAAGACTCTAAATGCAAAGGTGGATAAACATGTTTTTAGCCTCAAAGTAGCATAGTGGAAGCATGATGATATATCCATGGAAATAAATTTCGAAGAGGAGGATGAACACTTTGTTGGTAGCCGAAGCTATGGAAAAGATTTTAAAATTTCATATTTTTTGCCTTTTTTCATGTAAATACAAAAAATTTGTCATCAAGAAAGGCATGCAAAATTAAGTGATAAAGTAAGGGGCACAATTTACAACTTAGAGGATGTGGGCTCTTGGTTTCATGTTTCAAATTATCCTAGTATATGGAATTAGATGGGATTGGTTGAGAATTTTAACCATTTTACAATGAGACAATGTTTATGGTACATAGATTACTCATGGGATTTAAGTACCACTTTTGAAGACCATATTGTGGGTGATGGCCAAATGGAAATAGTAAACTTGGTATATTTGATGCTAGATCATGGTAAGAGAAAGAGGAATCTTCTCAATGTTCATTATTTTGTGACTAAGTATGCTATGAAATTTTGGATATGTAGCTGCAAGCAATACATGAAAGATGTATGGTTACAAGCCTCTAGTATTATAATGCTAAGAAGATTAGACAATTTTTTGGGTGAACAAAAGTCATGCAAAATCTTCTATATCTTAGTCTCAAAGATTGTAATGGCTATATGTTTAAAAGAATAATGGGCTAAGATATTTAAGAAGCCTTTAGAGGTAACCAACTCATGTTTGGAAATTCTTATTTCATATTTATTGCATCCATTTGTGAAAGAATATGGTGTCATAGGAGAAGGTGAATGGGATCTATTTTTGCTAGGGTTGGATTGTATTCAAAGTGAGAATAATAAGTTGAAAGATCTAGGAAATGGATTATCAATCTATGATATAAGAGGGATTCACTGTACACGAGTCTCTCCTTTCTCTAGAGATCACCAGGGAATGACCTTCCCTTATACACCTTAGGATATCGAGTTTACTAAATAATAAGGAACTAGAGCTCAGTGATGCTTTGGTAAAATCCACTAGAGACCTTGATAGAGTAAGGCCAAGAGATTTTTGTCTCAAAAGAGGGAGCTCTCAGCCAAAAGATGTAAACACAGTTCTAGGATGTCAGCATGGCACATTGTTGTCTAAAGGATGCATTGGCATCCTGAGCAATAGAGAACTCAGATGCTCAAAATAGATAGAAATAAGCCTTACTTCTCATCCCAGGGGTGATTCATTCCAAGCAATATGACTAGTTAGAAAACTATAAACTAAAATGAATACAAGGATGCTTGGGGAAAGCTTACCTTCCTCTGGATGTTTGAATCTTCACTCCAAGCTCCTTCTCGTAACCTACAAAAGAATGAGAGGAAAGTTGTTGGTGGCTATATAGGGGCCTGCCTCAATCAAACCTCATTTTGGTGTTCCCACCTCCACTAACAGCCAAGTTTGAAAGGAGTGCTAAAGGTGTAAACAAACCATGTGGTGAAAGAGATACCCACTAAGGAGTAGAACCCGCACCATGAGAAGTGCATGATAAAAGCAATACCCGCTCGAGAGTAGAATCTGTACCATAAGATAGTAAATGAGCAAATGTGAAAGGAAAGTGAGAGAGAGAGAGAGAGAGAGAGAGAGAGAGAGAAAGAGTGTTACCCATGGGCCTAGACCCTTTTCGAAGCACACAGATGCACTATTGAGTGCTTGCTTGAGAGTTGCTACAGCTGCTGGGAGGACCTTAGTCTGGCACGACTTTGCTTGTGAGAGCACTACTATCAAAAGTGAAGAGATCTCAATGTTGGAGCAAAATAGCAAGAGAGCTTGAGTGATGTCTTACAACCCCCAAATGAGAGCGAAAAAGGGTTTTTTAATGCTTGCAAGGGCAGAAAAGAGTTGTTACTTTCGAAATGTAACCACCAGGACACTTGTCTCATGGGTTAACCTTCCAGATTATGCATTTTGAACATAGGAAATCAATAGGATGCTAGTGTGTCATGCAGACGTCTGTGCATTGCGCACTCATCCAAAGCTTATATTCTTGGAAAATGTGTTGCAAGGCTTTTCTTGCTCAACCACTTGTCCACATGGAGCTAGAATCACGAAATTCTAACCCATGGGATTTTTTCATTAATATCTCAAGGTGTCAAAAATGCTAGGAAAAAATCCCAAAATATGGAACTGTCCCTAAGTGCAATTATGAGACATTACATTTTCCCCCACTTTAGTGGGCTCAATTTTGAAAAAATTAACCTCACTAAAGTAGAAAGAAAAATTTCATTCAAATTGAATTTTTTGGATTTGCGTGCCAATAGAGAGAGACCATAGTGGCCACCAAAGTCGAGCTAACCGGTACTGAAGGTGCCCCTAGCATCTAAGCTCAACAAACAGTGTCAGAATGATTGCGAAAAATTGTTCAAAGCATTAACCTGCAAAACTCAAATTTTTGGGTCAGCTTCAAAAAATCAAAAGAAAGCTACTACTAAGAGAGGAATGATCAAGAAAAAAAGTCATCGATAAGGAAGAAAAATTGATCAAGAGACGACCTTATGCCCCATCCTAAGTTTTCCCCCAACCTGGTGGGGAAAATTCAAGAGAAACCGGGGAGCCACAAACTTCTAGGAAAAATAGGCCCTGAGGGGCCTATATATACCTAGGTGGGCCCCTAGAAGGGTCATTTTCACTATTCACTATCAGTAAATTGTTGACTTTTGTGAGAGAAAAGTCAACAAAATTTCAAGCAAGAGAGAGTATGAGGTGATGAGGTGTCAAGATTGGAGCAGTTGTATCAGGACATCGCCGAGGGTCACGAGGTGGACCAAGTAGGCCATAAAACCTCTATTGTCATGATTTTTAGCTCATTTTTAGATTTTTCCCATCAACGACATGCGCAAGCATTTTTTTTAGTGCCCTCATCCAAAATACACATTGTCATCCACGATCAACACTGGAGTCTTGACTTCACACTGGCATCTTGAAGACATGCTCTCATCTTCATGGCATCCATAGCGGTCAGGGACATATGTGCAACGCGTAGACGTCTACGTGTCGTGCATGCGTCTCACTTATTTTTCCTTGTTTTTATGCAAAATGTTGATGTTCTGACTCAATTTTTTGTTACTTTTAGTAGGATTACCCAAAGATTCGAGAGAATCCAAGAGGGAAAGTATTTTGGCTCATGCGTGAAAAAAGGGACCACTTATCCAAGGATAAGGTCACACTTCTAGAGCGAGTCAGTCTCTAGCACATATTCACTATGCTAGAGATGAAATACCATGAGCAGATGCTGATGACCCTTATGGAGCAATGGGACACCACCATGTCATCTTTCTAGCTACCATGTGGAGAGATGACTATCACATTTGAGGATTTCTATCAAATCCTTGGGCTACCCATCTGTGGACGACAGGTGGCTCTCGATGATATGCAATTGCCACGAGAGCGGACAGAGGGTATCCTCTATTACACAGGGAGGATGAACGACGGCGATAGCACGGGTCACATCTATACACACTAGTATGACCATGTGAGGACCACTACACCATTGATCCACCGAGTTATGGTCATGATTGTTGCCTTTCAGATCATGATTGATGGGCGAGGCTTGCACCTACACGGGGGCCTCATCCATACTATCAACAAGATGTTGGAGCATAAGACTGTTTTTGCCTAGGGGCACAACATGTTGGCGCACCTCTACCAAGAGCTAGGCTGGTATGTACATTATGAGTACCGTAGCCTCACAACGCGCACATTTTTGCAGGTATGCACCTTTTCCCACATCATGTACACCCGACTAGTCCGTTTTCCCCAACGACGGTCATATCGGCTTCCCATGGCCCACTAGTACGACATGAAGGGCCAGTGGAGATTTGGAGATTTACATTTTTGGGAACTATAGTTCAACACTCTCACTACGGATGGGGTCTAATGGAGACCCTACTAATTTTTCAAGTGGGTGGATGATAGGAGGTACTTGAGGAACCTACAGCGAGATCATTTTTGATTGGGTAGATGGATTTTGTTATAGTACCCTACTATTGGAGTCAGGTCATGCGACAACATGGCCGACCATAGATTATACCAGCAAACATTGCCACCTACACTAGGGCCCATAGGAGTGTGGCGAGAGTTGGGGACTACCCTCACCCCACTATTACAGATATTGTCCCCTCAAATGATGATGATCCCAACCATGATTTGCCACCCATATCAATGGTAGATAATGTCAGGGTAGCAACGGACTTTACGCGATGGTGGGAGCAGTATTGCCCTGCTCCTATGTTTGGCAAGGGTGACCCAAGAGGGGACCCTAATGCATAGGAGGACTTTCCAGCCCAACCACTGTGGGATAGGAGGAGAGGTTGACAATGGGCTAGGGAGGAGGAGGAAGCACCTCAGGAGGAGGAGGCAGCACCACCGAGGTTGAGAAGATGGAGGGAGGTTAAGATCCTCCACCCGGCTACCCATGTCTCTTCAATACCACCATCTTCTATTAGGTTAGGCATTAGTAGCCGCGAAGAGTGGCCAGGGCGGTGATAGAGTCTAATCTTGATCCTCACCTAGCAGGCAGCTAGGGGACCAGGGTATCTGAGATATATTGTTCACATTTGCATTGCTTTAAACCTTTTTCTTATGACATGTGTATAGCCATGCCATGTGATCGCGATACCCCTTTGCTTTCTCTGTGGTTGCAAGGACACAAGCATGGGTTGGGCTCACTTAGCTGTGTATTTGAGTTTCTCTATTGTGTGTCAATCCGAGGGGATTGGTCCTCAAGGCTTATTGACAAGCATCTACTAGTGCGTCATGCCCCGGCTTCGAGGCAGTGCATGCGAGACCCACTGTGAGGAGCGGGGTGTGGAGATCATCTAGCTTACTACAGAGTTGATGACCATGTGAGGGCAGCACAACCAGTTGTTGGGGGAGCTACGAATGACACTCGCCTAGCGAGATACAACAGTGAGGAGGGTTGATGTCACTAAGTAGGCACATGATTCCCTTTAGATTCATCTCGACGACCTTGAAGGGAAGCTGGTAATTGTGATCCCTACAAAGGTTCAAAGATTGTGGGACAAGCTAAGGCAGAGTAGAGGCGGCGATATCCTCTCTACAAGGGGAGATCAGGGGGATGCAGGCAGCTTTGACTGCATCATGCTCCCATCATTCTCACTCCATGACCACCGTTTAGCCACTCCCCAGGGTTGCAGAGCATCCACCAGAGCCAAAGGGCTCTGGGAGCCACATACTGTAGTGACCAAGGACATCATCATCAGTTTTGTATATCATTTTTGTAGCGAGATACATATACATGCATACATACTTGTAGATCTTTTGCATAAACACATATTCAACAGCCACTCATTTTTTATAGCAGTGGCCCGATACATGTATATGACATTGGATATACATACATATGTATATATATATATATATGGATACATCAATTCTAATCTCAGGGAATTGTTTCATGTGGATGTATATGTTCTCTATTTTTTATGCATGTTTATGTTATGGATGTTATACCGTCATCAGATGCTAAGATGATTTAATAAACACACATGATTGCATGTTAATTAAATACAATGATGATCTAATGGTCTTAATAGATGTAATATGATGCATGGTCATACACACACACATGCATGTGGTCTTTCACAACACACAATTTTCTTAATGTGTTAATGAATAATGTCAACTTATGTACTACTACTACCCTTCTATAGAGACAACACCATAGAGATGACACATAGAACATCACGCGTAGTACCATTGAAGATGCATTGAATTAATAGGCTCTTTTAAAGGTGTTCCATCCCTAGATGATAATCCGTATGTACCTAAACCATATACAAAGATCACAATGTAAGGGCCTAACCAATTGGGGCTGAATTTTTCTCTTTGATCTGGCGGTGCATTCACATTCCTCTGGTTTTCACAGAGAATCAAATTTCCTATTTTAAAGGTCCTAGGAAGCACACTTTGATTATATTGTCTAGACAACCACCATTGATAAGCTTTAAGATGTTCGAGGGACCTTAGACGATGCTCATCGAGCATCTCAAGTTGATGCAAATGGTTAACTTGGTAAGTTTCATCATCGATTAACCCCTTAATAGAAACCCATAAAGATGGAATTTCCAACTCCAAAGGCATAATAGCTTCCACACCATACACGAGGTTGTAAGACGTTGTTCCTATATTCATGCGAACACTCATGCGATAGGCCCACAAAGCATATGTCAATTGAATATGCCAATCTTTACCATGCTTATTAACCGTCTTGTGGAGAATAAGCTCAAGATTTTTGTTAGACGCTTATGCTTGTCCATTAGATTATGGCTAGTACGGTGTAGAAAACCTATGTTGAATATGCAATTTCACTAGGAACTGCTTCACTTCCTTTTTCTTAAAAGGCATACCATTGTAAAAAAAAAGTGTAGAGAGCAATCCAAATTGAGAAATGATGTTATTCATGAGGAAACTACAGATAGCTTCAGCATTTGTGGATCAAAGTGGAATGGCTTCGACCCATTTTGTGAAGTAATATGTAGTAGTGATAATGAAAATATGTCCCTTGGAAGGAGGTGATATTTTTCCAATGAAATCCAACCCCCATTTTGTGAATGGCCAAGGGGAAGTTTGGTTTTGTAACTCTTGGGTAGGTGCATGAATAAGATGACTGTGTTGCTGACATTGAGGGCACTTCTTAACAAAATCGAAGGAATCATGTTCCATCATTTTCCAATAGTACCCCATGCATATCAGTCTTCTTGCCAAGGATCTACCACCAAAGTGTCCACCCTTAGAACTCGCGTGGGCTTCCTTAAGGGCAAGGGGTATTTTTTTTTAGTGAGACACCTGAGAAGAAAGCCATTATAGGCCTTCCTATAAAGGATATTAAACAAAATAACATAATGAACTGAAAGCTTTCTTATACAAGTGCGATCATTCTTCTTCGCATCATCAGGGAAGTTTCCAGTCTTTAGGTAGTTTTAGATATTAGAAAACCACTCTCCAGAGTCCACATGGGAACATACCAAGGACTCGGCTTTAGGTTGGTTGAGAACCATAGGGGTTCGTAGGACCTAAACCACGAAGTGGTATTCTTTCGTATCTTCTTCTAAAGGTACCAAGGAAGCCGCACTTTCCATGGCATTGACATTCCTATTTTATCTCCTAGGGACACTGTCTATCACGAAAGAAGAGAACCATTTAAGCAAGGACAAGGCAATATCTTGATATTGGGACAACTTACTTTGCTTGGCTTGATAGGTTCTCGTTATCTAGTTCACTATAAGTTCAAAATCACCTAAGATGTGAAGACATTTGATTTTTAGAGCGATCACGGCACATAAGCCAGCAATAAGGGCTTCGTACTTAGTGATGTTTTTGGTACAAGGAAAGTCTAGTCGAAAGGATAGAGGGACCAGTTTACCTTAAGGGGATATTAAAATCACACCCACTCTGGAACCAGTTTGAAACCTCAATCCATTGAAATACATTTTCCACTCAACATCATGATTAATTGCAAAGATATTTTCATCAAGAAACAAATCTAATCCCAGAAAGGAGTGAGATGAGGGAGCATCTTCCAATTGATCTGAAACCGCTTGACCTTTTATCAATTTCTAAGTAACAAACTTTATGTCAAACTCATAAAGCAACATGACCCATTTCACTAATCTCCCAGCTAGGTCAGTGCTAGAGAACAGATGCTTCAAAAGATCTGTTTTCACTATGGCATGTGTTTTGGCATGGAGGAGATAGTGCCTCAACTTCTATGTAGCGAAGATGAGAGCAAGGAATTACTTCTCCATGGAGGAATAACGGGTTTCATAGTCAACCAGGATGCGGCTAATGTAGTAGACTGGTCTTTCCCTTCTAGCATCATCATATTGAGCTAAGAGAGCTGCCAAAGCATATGGTGACACAACAAGGTAAAGTAAAAAGGGTTTGTCCTGCATAGTCGGCATCAATATGGGAGGATTGGCCAAATAGGATTTTATTGATTCAAAATATTTCTGACACTTCATCTCATATGAAGTGAACATCCTTTTTCAATAAACAAGTGAAAGGAAGGGTACAATCAACCAACTAAGTATAAATCTACGAATCACCTGAATCTTCCCATGTAGACTTTGCAATTCAATGATAATCCTTGGTGGAGGCATGTTAACAATGGCATCAATCTTGTTAGTATCAACTTTGATCCCACAATGAGAAACTATAAACCCCAGAAGCTTGTCGACGTCAATGTTGAAGATGCACTTATGGGGATTTAATCTCATCTTATAGAGTTGAATCTTTTCAAAGATAAGACAAAGGTTCTTTACGTGATCTCAACGAGTTATCGACTTCACTAATATGTTATGAATGCAATCTTCTAAGATCTTGTGGATGAAATCATGAAATATTAGGGTCATCACCTGTTGGTAAGTAGCTCTCGCATTCTTTAATCCAAAGGGCATGAACACATAACAGAAATTACCCCATTGGGTAGTGAAGGTTGTCTTGTATTGATTGTCTAGATTAATACGAATGTGATTGTAACCCGAGAATCCATCCATGAAAGATAGTAATGCATGGCGTACAGTCGAGTCAACAATCATATCTATATTAGGTAGCGGAAAATCATCTTTAAGAGAAGCCTTATTAAGGTTATGAAAGTCAATACATAGGTGAATGTGACCATCAAGTTTACTAACGACAACTATATTCAAAATCCAAGAGGAATAGTTGATAGGATGGATAAAGCTTGCTTTCAACAATTTCTCTATCTCAGTTTTGACCATCAATGCCACCCTAGGATTGATCTTTCAGATTTTTTGTTTAACTAGCTTGGCATCAGGACATAGGACGATATTATGAACCATTATAGATTCATCAATACCGGCCATGTCCTTGTATTTCTAGGTGAAGATATCAAGATCAGAATGCAATAGATTGGAGTGCTCATTTGCTTCTTCCGAAGAGAGACACTTTCCAATCTTGATCACTTTTTTTGAGGACTTAGGATCCATAGGAATTTCAATAGTATCTCCTTTAAGAAGGGAATTGTGGTCTTCAGAATGAGGTAGTGTGACAACATCACCAATGTTAGATAGAGGGTCTTCCTTGTCAACACTCAAAACAGACTCTCCAAAATACACTTGACTATGCAAGCGATATGGGAACTATTTCTTGTGATGATAAGGAGGCATCAGGGAATAAGCACCTAGAAATTCCTCTAGAACTTCATCCGAAGAGAATAAATCAAGAGGGACTTTCTCGGCTTTCTCCCCTTCCTCTATTAACTCAGGGTGAACTAGGTTCAGCAACTCGGTTGAAATCATATTAACACTCCATGAAGGCTTTTTTTTAGACTATTCAATAGAGCATCCCAAACCTAGATAGCACTATGATGGCTTGAACTAGATAGGGACTTGAATTCCTTGCTCGATATTCCCTAGACCCTTTTTCTCATAGTCATACCAAGAAGCGAGCTCGTATCTGAACCCATAACAAGTTTGCAAAACCTCAGGAGGTGGCAGGCCCATGTATAGTGTTTCACTCCACCAATGGATGGAAAATGTTTCTATGGGGGTGCTCCCACCTTCTTCACCGGGCTCACAAATTTTAGTCTCCTTTATAGGAGTGGGATTACTTTCCTCAGCACAAGGAGTGATCTCCTAAATAGGATCACACTTCTCCTCCATGGGAGTATCATCCACCTTAGTGTCAAAGGTACCTATAAGATCTATGTAAGAGGGGTTCACCTTGTATTTTGTAATGAATAATTCAGAGAATTCAAGGAGCCCCAATCATCTCCAAGGAAAGCATTCATTTGAGAAGCAGTCAAGGGAGACTCAAGGTCTTTTGCTTTAGGTGGTTCTTCATTTCCAACACTTACTCTGGGAACAACTTCCATAGAAGGTATCGATGAAGGACATGTCAAAGCATCGGTGGTAAAAGGAGGAATACAATTCTTGAGAGTAGATACAATTGAAGCACAATTAGTAGTGACCAATTCACAAAGGTGAACGCCCTCTAGATCTACTTTAACTGTAACTACTTAATTATTTGCAATGAACTTCAAAGAATGATGTAGAGTAGAATTCACCACACCCATAGCATGGATCCAAGGTCTCCCTAAGAGAAGGTTATATGGTAAGGGGTCAGGCATCACATAAACTAACATGGGTAAGGTAATGGGGCCCAGCTACAAAGGTAGTATTATCATACCCAAAGCTTGGCGGTCGGCGTTATCAAATCCATGAATGTACAAGGAGGAAGTTGCTAAAGAAGATGAATCAACCTTAATCTTAGGCAATAGGTCTACACCACAAACATTGAGATTCAATTTGATGTCAATGAGGGTGCACCTAATACCAATGTTGATAACATTGACTATAATCATTAAAGGCTCTGCTTGCTTCTGCACATCTGGAGACAGGAGTTCTTGTGGGTGGAATGTGATATTCGATGAATCCGCACAAATATGTACCAACAATGCATCAACATCCATAGGCCTAGTGGATGTAGGCAAGAGAATCTTTTGTAAAGCTTCCTAGAGCATCTCCTAATAAACCAGAGTGGTCTGAAGCAAGTCCCAAAGCGAGATCTTAGCTGGAGTAACACAAAATTGCTTGACAATATCATAATCACCTGGTGCTTTGATCATAGGTTTAGGTGCTAAAGGAAGGCTTGGTTGAGAAGGTGGTAAGTAAGTAGGAACAAACGGTTGTGATGTAGGAATAGTAGGTTGTTGATTCAGATTTTGTCTATTACTCATTGTAGGATATGTGTGTCCAACAACGTTATAAGATGTAGAATCTGTAGCTTTCATGAACCTTGAGTATAAGTCTTGTGAATTGCTATGACATGAAATCCCATAGACAGAAGAGTCAGTTGGGGCCACATAAATGATAGGTTTCTTAGGGCTTGGAGGAGCCACAAAGACCACTACCACATTTATTGATCCCTCAACCTGTCGAGAGGAGACTTTTCTGGGAGATTCATAGATAGGGAGAGCACTTCTAAGAAATCATCTAGAGCATCTTCCAATATATAAAAAATATTCCTCAAAAAAGTCATGAATGTGCCACATTGTGAAGAAGGATCCAACATTCACGTTGGGTTCACCAAAATGTGATATAAGAGGGATTCGCTGCACACGGGTCTCTCCTTTCTCAAGAGATCACCAAGGAACAAACTGCCCTTATACACCTCAAGATATTGAGTTTACTAAACAATAAGGAACTAGAGCTCGGTGATACTTCAGGAAAATCCACTAGAGACCTTGAAAGAGCAAGGCCAGGAGATTTTTTTCTCAAAAGAGGGAGCTCTCAGCCAAAAGACGTCAACGTAATTCTAGGACATCGGCATGATGTGCTATTGTCTAAAGGATGTGCATGAATCCTGAGCAACAGAGAACTCAGACACTCAAAACAGACAGAAACAAGCCTTGCTTCTCAGCCCAAGGGTGAGTCGTACCAAACTATATGAATAGTTAGAAAACTAGAAACCGAAATGCATACAAGGATGCTTGGGGAAAGCTTACCTTCCTCTAGACATCTGAATCTTCACTCCAAGCTCCTTCTTGTGACCTACAAAAGAATGAGAGGAAAGATTTTGGGTAGCTATATAGGGGCCTACCTCAGTCAGACCCCATTTTGGTGTTCCCACCTCCACGGATAGCCAAGTTTGAAAGGAGTGCTAAAGATGTAAACAAAGCATGTGGTGAAAGAGATACCCACTAAGGAGTAGAACCCACACCACTAGAGGTGTGTGATGAAATAAATACCCGCTCGAGAGTATAATCCACACCACAAGATAGTAAATGAGAAAATTTGAAAGGAAAGTGAGAGAGAGAGAGAGAAAGAGCATTACCCACAGTCCTAGACACTCTCCAGAGCACACAGACACACTGTTGAGTGCTTGCTTGAGAGTTGTTGTAGCTACTGGGAGGACCTTAGTATGACATTGGTTCTCTTGTGAGAGCACTTCTATTAAAAGTGAAGAGATCTCAATGTTGAAGTAAAATAGCAAGAGAGCTTGAGTGATGTCTTCCAACCCCCAAATGAGAGAAAAAAAGGGGTTTTTAATGCTTGCAAGGGCATAAAAGAGCCATTACTTTCAGAATGTAACTACTAGGACACATGTCTGATGGGTTATCCTTCCAGATTCTATGTTTTGAACTTAGGAAACTGATAGGATGCTAGCATGTCATGCAAACGTCTGCACGTTGCGCACTTGTCCAAAGCCTATATTCTCAAAAAACATGTTGCAAGACTTCTGTCGCTCAATCACTTGTGCACATGGAGCTAGAATTGTGAAATTCTAACCCATGGGATTTTATCATTAATATCTCAAGGTGTCATAAATGCTAGGAAAAAATCCCAAAATGTGTAATTGCCCCTAAGTGCAATTCTGAGACATTACACAATCTATGATAGAGAAATTTAGTATGTCTCAAAGCTTGCAATAGGTTGTAAATCACAAACTTATGGAGGGAGAACAAAATTGAACAACTATGAGCATAAGGAAAGTGAGGTGAAGAAACACATGGTTCAAGAATTTCAACCTAAGAGTCAAATTACAAGAGTCAAAGGATGTCACTTCTTATTTGACTATGGTAATGAAGCAATTCAAAATTTAGTATCTACATGGGAGATTAATATTGCATACTTGGGCCAAGTCATGAGTACTCAAGGCATAAAGGAGGTTGCAGCATAAGAAGCATTGAAAGGGTTTGTGAAGGTAAGAAACACAAGCTTTACATTTTCCATTTTAGATTTCTCACATCATTTTTTGGAGTATGGTGTTTTAGGAAAGGATAAATGGACTCTATCAATGCAAAGATGGGAACCTATGAGAAATGGAAACATGAAGTTCAAGGTTTTAGAAGGGAATTTATATAGGTATGGAAAAATGTTTCTTGTCATTTATAATCTTAGGAAGTACAATCAACATTGGGTATATAGAAAATATGAGATGAAGATGGATTGCTTTGGATTGAATATTCTCTTAATTTAGTATGGTTGGAGTAATGAGAAACAAAAATGGGTAATTGGCAATATGGTTAAGGATAACTTCTTTAGAATGATTACTTCATGGTATCTCCTCATCACTCATGAATATTGGAGGTTTCCAAACATGATAGATTATGTTATAATCATTTTTGAAATTATCTTGGGTGATAAAAATGTGCTAATAGTTGTACACAGGGAGTACACTACCCTCCACCAAAATGTCTTATTGCTTACAAATTTGGTACTCAAAGTGTTTTGGTATGAATATTTTTATTTTATTATGTTAATGTATGGTCCTCTAAAGTACTCTCATTTTTCAAAATCATTCCATGGAGTTTCAATTAATATACTTCAAGTTAAGGTAAAGCTTGTGGTAATCAATGTGCTTTTTGGTAGTGTGGATCTCTATTCCCTAAGGGTGAAAGAAGCAATTGTTTCTAGAATGTGTATTTGTCATTGCATGTTGTTATTTTTTGCTTCTCTATTGAACTCTTTCTATTATAGATCAGCACATGAATTTGAAGGTAACATCTCTCAAGTTAAGGTAAAATATGGACCTTTTGTTGTGCATTACTGCAATGCATATTTTGAAACTAGGAAGGTAAAATAAGTAATTATTTCCAATTTATGTATTTTATATTTTGAAGGATGAATTTCTAGTTATAATAGTTTTATTAAGTGTAAAAATCATACTTTTACCATCGTTATTTGTTTCAAAAGTGTCAAGTGCAAGTTTCCTAATGACAATGCATCACTAGCTAAAGACCAAAAAAAGTTTGCAGGGCTAAAATTAAGATTTGGGAGGAGTATGCATTGTTATTGTATAATGTTAACATCTATTCCTCAGCTATATTATTTCTTCTATACATCAGATTTTGAAGATTTCTTCTATACATCATATTTTGAGGTTGCATAACACATCCATCAAGCTGAGGAAAACTTTGGAACAAATAGTGTTGTTTCCTGCAAGCAGTATCCCAACAACTCCAAGATAAATAGGGTAATTGTTTTAAAATGTATTAATTATTTTGGAGGATTTTTTTTTTTCTAATATTCCATTACTCATCCAACTCACTACACCTCCAAACCAAGTAAAAACATTGCCACTAGTGAACCTTTGACTATCCAAGTCACCTACCCAATATGCATCAACAAAACCCTATATGTACAATGACTTAACCACATCATCAATACCATGATAAACCAAATAGTAATCAAAAGTACCATGCAAATATCTAAACACCATCTTAACAAAATTTTAATGCTATCTACCAAGGTTAGACATAAACCTGCTCAAAACTCTCATTGCTTGGGCTATATTTGGTTTAGTGCAAACTATTGCATACATCAAACTACCAATGACACTTCCATAAGGGACATTAGAAATATCTTCAAAATCATCATCAAAATTAGGAGATATGTCTAAACTCAATTTAGTACTAACTAGAAATGGAATATTTATTGGTTTACAGTCATGCATACTAAACCTCTACAAAATGGTATCAACATACTTACTCTAACTTAACCAAAGCTTTTTGTGAACCCGATCCCTATTTATCTCCATCCCAATGACATATTTTGCAGCCCCCAAATCCTTCATATCAAACATGCCAGAAAGTTGAGTCTTAAGCTCCCTAATCATCACTTTTTTGTTACCCATAACAACATGTCATAAATATAAAAGACAATGATTAGTATCTGATAATCAATAACCTTAATGTAAACACAATAATCATCCTCACTCCTAACAAAACCAAAATTCAATGCAAAGGTATCAAACTTACGTGCTTTGTGGAGAAAAGCTCTAAATCACCCAGGAGCAACCTGTTGGATCTCAGTTTTGTTTATGGTTTGTCCTTGATGACAAAATCACCTTCAGTTGGTTCTCTTTGATGATTAGTCTCAATTTGGA